>APFE031626204.1:90729-163197 GCA_000404065.3 Pinus taeda | reverse complement strand
TTGGAGTAAGTCTGGTGCTCGACTGCCTGTATTCTTGAATGTTGATTATAATTTAACAGAAAACAAGAGGAGTTGCAAAAAACATATATTAATGTAATACACCATGACTTGAGCATTATCACCCTACCCCAGCCCGCAGCTAGTATATATAATAGTATAATATATTATATATATTATATATATAATATATATATTATATTATTTTAATTTTTAAGAAGCCAATTTTTGCCCTGGATATAGACTGTAACTTGCCCTGGATATAGATTGTAACTTTTGTGTTTTAAGCAATGGAAGATTTACGATGTTTTCTGCAGAAAAAGCAATGCACAACAAGGAAAAACAACTCAGAAGTGAAGGCTTTGTCCATAGTGATGACAACTGCTCAGGAGGCTAGATTAAGTGATATAAGCACTTATTGAGGTTCAAAGTTGAGTAATCAAAACTGGCATAGATCTCTTACCTTTACTGTTAGCTTGACCCCTAGATGTTACATTCCATGCCCATAGACTGTCATAGATCGCTATTGTTACTGTCTTTCAACTGAGCTCTTCACGATGCAACTCAGGCCTTCCCTTTCTTGAAAGAACAACGCCAAAGGCAACATCTGAATCGGATCAATTTCATATTAATTTAGCAACCATGATTAACGCTAAAGTTATGTTATATATCGACTGGATCGAAAGGTCATCACAGAAACTAGTCTTACTAGATTGGTTTAGCGGGAAGATCAGACTTTTTAACAAATAATATGGTAATTTTAGGAAAGCGTTATGTTATATATCGACTGGATCGAGAGGTCATCACAGAAACTAGGCTTACTAGATTGGTTTAGCGGGAAGATCAGACTTTTTAACAAATAATATGGTAATTTTAGGAAATTTTAAGCACAGAGAAGTAATACAATACAATGATGTGCACACAAAAATGCTCTGTAGTTAACCACTGCCTATTTTATCAGAAAATGAACAAAATTGCGAAATTGTCCCTAAAATATAAAAGAAATGAACTTACTCCGCTAGCAATCACAACTCCTGCCACTACAGGCACAAGCGTGGTGTTCATTATATCAGCACTTTATGGCACTTTAAGCGATTGCTTGCAGATCCTTTTGATAAACCCTGTCTTTCAACTGAGCTCTTCACTGTTATTTTAATTTTTAAGAAGCCAATTTTTGCCCTGGATATAGACTGTAACTTTTGTGTTTTAAGCAATGGAAGAGTAAAGAAAAGGATATTCAAATTTAACTTGTTAAGATGACAAATATATTCAGATTATTCAGGAAAAACAACTCAGAACTGAAGGCTTTGTGCATAGTGATGACAACTGCTCAGAAGTGAAGGCTTTGTGCATAGTGATGACAACTGCTCAAGAGGCTAGATTAAGTGATATAAGCACTTATTGAGGTTCAAAGTTGAGTATTCCTTGGATTAATAGATCTATGGAACCGAGAAATATCATTTTACAGCTAGCTAGTGATTTAAAGACTGGGTTAGAATCCATCAAGCACAATACTATTACAGATAAGCTATCAAAACTGGCATAGATCTCTTACCTTTACTGTTAGCTTGGCCCCTGGATGTTACATTCCATCCTCATAGACTATCATAGATCGCTATTGTTACTGTCTTTCAACTGAGCTCTTCACTGCTTCACTGTTATTTTAATTTTTAAGAAGCCAATTTTTGCCCTGGATATAGACTGTAACTTTTGTGTTTTAAGGAATGGAAGAGTTACGATGTTTTCTGCAGGAAAAACAACTCACAACAAAGAAAAGGATATTCAAATTTAACTTGTTAAAATGACAAATATATTAAGATTATTCAGGAAATTGGATGCCCCTGTAAGAGCAAACTGCTCCAAGCCTCAAGGGAAGCCTTACAACTCAATTTTTACTATATCAAAAATATTTGGCTTGGCATATTGATAACCATGATCTTTCTGATTCATATATTCCAATATTCATATTCGAACATGCCACATGATCCATACAGCAAATAAACACCTAAACCGTACTCAAAATCCTGTGCCCTATTAAAGTACATCTCATTTAGGATTTAGTACCACATGGAGCACAACACACCTGAGCCAATGGCAGTCCGAAATAGCAGTTCAACAAGCAATAAGACAAAATTACGAGGACAGTAAAAGGATGCATCTTGAAAAAGTTACCAAATTAGGATCTTGCAATATCAAAGGTTAAACAAAATCCTCAAGGAGATGTTGTATGAAAATTTTATTAAAGCTCTCCCCCTCAAAAACGAGTCACTTAGTTTTTAAATGACTACTTGGTTCAAAATAGTAATGTTGAATGACTAATTAGAGAAGAAGGCAATTAGTTCTTGAATAATTAAGTAGTTCAATAAATAAGTAGTTCAAAAAAGTAATCAGATAAGAAAAGAAACAAGTTCCAAAACAGTGATAAGAATACAAATATATTACATGGATATCCAGGTCATGAATGACTACTGAGCTCCAAACAAAAATTCTTCAACAAAAGATCATAGTTCCAGTTCTTCTCGAGCAGTAGGTTACAAACGGTAAAATAAAGGTTACAAACGGTAAAATAAGTCATTTTGTACGCACAATGACATCCGAACTATCCAACAGGAAGCTGCTGTGTACATGGAAATCTCGTAAGTTGTAGGTGACATCAGTAATGTCTTCTAGATATTTCTCATATGTCAGTCCTGTTAGAGATGGACAAAGTTCTAAAAGCACATTTCCTTTTAGGATGCACTTGTGTTGAACATTTGCTTCTGTTTGGATGACACAATGCAATTGTAAATAGCGTCGATATGTCGTTAACTCTTGACACGTGGAACAGTTAAGTTAATTTGCGGAAACTGTTCCAAATGTGTCTGCTGGAATAGAGCAATTGTTGCAGATTATGACAAATGGGTCTGCATGTATATCTCCTATGGTTAACATTCCTTTGACCTGCTTCATGTTGAAGTACGTCTTAAGGTTAAATATTTTAATAAGAAATTAAATATTGTAATAAAAAAATACTACAAAGACGATAAATGAAAGAGGATAATTTAGGAGAATAGGTTGCAGTAGAGTTTTAGCGCTAGATCTTGTAATAAAAAACATAATTTGGAAGAATAGCGAATAATTTAGCAAAACAACAAATAAAGAATTAGAAATTATATTTTGTGGACTAGGAAACAACCTTTGTTGTTGACATAGCTAGTTTGCTCAGGTTTGCTAGTACTCTGTTCGAATTGACCGCTGTTATGAAAGTGGCTTTGCATGTGCGTAGAGATGCATAGGGTCCTCTGACAACATTTTGAAAGAGCATCATTGGCGCTTCTTGTTTTGAAATTTGTTGTTGTATCAATTTGAAAATTGGCTTAAATGTACTGAAAAGATAAACCTGCATTGCAAAATGTAGAAAGGGTTAACACTAATGCAATGAAAAGATAAACCTGCATTGCAAAATGTACCAAGGGTTAACACTAATGCAATTGCTTCTAAGTAAATGTAAAAAGTATAAATGGTTGAGTTTGTATATACCGAAGCTGTGTCTTTCTAACATTGGCCATCCTTGATAGTTAGGACATATTGGGTACCTATTTCTTTAGCTGATGTTACAAGACCAGCTACTGTACCAATTGCAAATCCAGTTGTGTTTTTCAATTGGCTAATAGTGGTTGTTGGTACAAATGTGTATTGTGTACAGACGGTTGGGATAGTTTCTATAATACTTTTCTCATGTAACACTAATATACAGTTGCAGTCTCCATGGTCATAAACTGTTTTCGTAGAGACTTTAAAATCTTTTATATAGATTCCTTGGCCGACTACAAGTTTCTCCTCGGTAGTAGGAATGAGATTATGTGGCACATTGAGCATGATTTCCATATTGCCTTTGCTATCTACTAGGTCAGCGCGTAACAATTGGATGTTGTGTGCTTGATCAACAATTGTCTTATAAATAACAAGAACGTCCCCGTGAAATATTCTTCCCAGTTTGAGGCTTTTCAGATCCTGTATTGTAATCGGAGCACATAAATCATGGCTGGAGCTTAGTTCATATTTCTTTTCACGTTTTTGCCTGTAGAACAATATTTAAAAGAATCTGAATTAGCATATTGCCTGTAGAACAATATTAAAAAGAATATGAATTAACATAATCTTTGTATTATGAAACTTTCTACAATATTAAAAAGAATCTGAATTAACATAATCTTTGTATTATGAAACTTGTAAGGAAAGATTTAAAGGTTATTTAGTTACCTTTTCTCAGTTTCTGAGATGCAGGAAGT
The DNA here is from genome assembly GCA_000404065.3 of Pinus taeda. Taxonomy (NCBI): domain Eukaryota; kingdom Viridiplantae; phylum Streptophyta; class Pinopsida; order Pinales; family Pinaceae; genus Pinus; species Pinus taeda. The sequence continues at coordinate 158,929 of APFE031626204.1, read as the reverse complement.
TTCTGGGAGAGCGCAATCTTCTAGAGCAGTCCCTGGAGCAGTAGTGTCTTCGTGTTGTCTTTTCATGGTAGTTACCTGTACACGTATGAGTACAAGCTATTAGGTTTATAAGCAAAATGTGTTCAATGTAATTCTAGATCTGTGCATAATGCTATTCTCTGTGTTGTTACCTTGATTAGTTTGGGCAGAGTGTTGCAGGGTAGCTGCAAGACATAGATTTTCAGTCGGATATGAAGTTTAGCAAATTGTAGAGAAACTTGTGTACCAGTGGTACATTGATTTTGCAGTGAGAAAAGCAAGAGTGCAAAAAGTGGACAACATAGAAAATTATAGAGAAACTTGTATACCAATGCTAGATTGATTTTGCCATGAGGAAGCCAAAAGTGCAAAAAAAATTGTTGTGGGTAAACTAAGAGTGAAAAAAGTGGGAAATATAGCAAATTGTACAGAGACTTGTATACCAATGCTACATCGATATTGCAGTGAGAAGGCCAAAAGTGCAAAAAAGTGGAAAACATAGGTTTTGTTTTATGGCATATTTAACAAATTGCAGAGGAAAGGACCGTTAGAGCTGTAGTAGCGCATAGAGTATGCCATGATCAAACCAATATGCCCATGTTACATTTATTTCACACTGTTTTATAGGCAAAGTTGTCCAGATATGGTCTATTATTGTTTTCCGTTGCGGAGATAGTTTGCTTGTTATTTCTTGTATGTTTTCCATTTCCATAAATTGTACGAAGTTTTTGCTGCGAGATGTTGGTTGTTTGATGTCAATGTTGAGATCACCAATAACTAAAAAACACAATCAGTATATGTAGTTTGCGATTTTGCTTCCTTTATTATTTGTGTTATCGTGGATACTTGTTCAAATGGTGCTGCATAAATGTTCATTAAGCAAATCGGCTGCTGAAAGTACATGTCAATTAGGGTAAGCTCTATTTTGTTTTTGCAAAATGTCTTTATTGCCTTAATAGGTATTTTCTTGTTTATGCAAGTAAGAATTCCATGTGTCAAATGTGCAATGGGGAAATTGAATGATAAGAATTCTTTGTCTACTGACGGAATGTAGAGATGAGTTTCTTGAAAACAAAGGATCATATTGTCCATTAAGTCATTGTGGTGAATCACGTCAGTAAGGTGTGCACGTAGACTACGTGTGTTTAGACTTGCAATTGACAAAAGATCCTTGTTATCAGATTTCTTCTTTGCGAATTCTTCCTTTATTATTTGCGTTATCGTGGATACTTGTTCAAATGGTGCTGCATAAATGTTCATTAAGCAAATCGGCTGCTGAAAGTACATGTCAATTAGGGTACGCTCTATTTTTTTTTTTGAAAAATGTCTTTATTGCCTTAATAGGTATTTTCTTGTTTACGCAAGTAAGAATTCCATGTGTCGAATGTGCAATGGAGAAATTGAATGATAAGAATTCTTTGTCTACTGGTGGAATGTAGAGATGAGTTTCTTGAAAACAAAGGATCATATTGTCCATTAAGTCATTGTGGTGAATCACGTCAGTAACGTGTGCATGTAGACTACGTGCGTTTAGACTTGCAATTGACAAAGGATCCTTGTTATCAGATTTCTTCTTTGCGAATTCTAGTTTCCATGCAGCAATTGTTTCTAGCCATGCCATTTCATTGATTATCTTGTTTTTGATATGGAAGTTTTGTTGTGTCAGTTTGTTAATCAAGTATAGTGACTCGATAGTTCTAACACGTGATAATACAGTGTAGACTAGACCATGTTTTGTGACACCAGTTGGGTCAAATGCAAGTTGATCTAATGTCAACGCTTGTGTTTGGTGTATTGTTCGTGCATAGGCTAATTGGATTGGAAATTGTTTCCGAAATGTAATTTGTAATTTGTTATGAGACATTGCTATCGATTTTGCAATTCGCAGGATTGGTGTCTAATTTGGCAATATATTTATGTCGTATAGTTGTTTAAATTTGTTTCTTTGTTCTTTGCCAATTTCTGTGTCTGAGAATTCTATCCAGACAATGTCAGGTCCATTGTTATTAGATGAATACGATTTCAAAATCCCTTCAGCACCATTAACCAATCCATCACTTGTATTGTAATTTCCTGCATATAGTTCAACTAACATGTTTTGTTTAACTGTGATTGTTGATGGAAATGAGATTGCTTTATCAAAAGCAAAATAGCTCGATCCAGGAGTCTCGTAGTTATCAATTGCAAGTAGCATTATTTGTTCTCCTTCTGTCAAAGAAAGCATTTTCGCATTGTGATTATGGACATCTTTGTTTCGATAGAAAATGTATGGGAAAACTGGGCTTAAAGGTGCCATCCTGTAACAGTTATTGTTTACATAAGCAATATCTTGATCTGTTTGCGTGTTTAATCTCATCCTATTTAGTACATCGATGAACAATGGGTCTTTTTGCCGCATTGCTCTGTGCAATTGATAACATTTTATTTTCTCAGGCCAAAAGTCATATGGAATTGTGTTTTTGTGGATTTTTGGGTTTTCAAAGATTAGAGAATCTCTGACTGGGTTCGCCTGGTAAAGATCACCAGAGAATATGATGTCAACATTAGCAAAGTATGAAGTTGGTGTGTGTAAGATTTGGCGCAGTCGCTTGTCAATTTGATATAGTGTTGTTGCACCAACAAGCGATGCCTCATCTATGAGGAGTACACGCAATTGTTGGAAATGCTTCGATAATGTGTCTAACTTTTAATTGTTTAGGGACGGGCAATCTGCTTTGTTAAAGGGAAAATAGAATGCAGAATGCAATGTCACACCACCAGCATTAAAGGCAGCTTTGCCCGTGTGTGCAGTCATTATTCCTATTAGTTGTGATGGGTTATAAGGCAATGCCACATTGTGTATGCGCACTAAGGATTGGAAAATTGCCTTAGCTGTGTGTGTCTTTCCTGTTCTTGCACCTCATGTTAACAACAAATAGATTAGCTCGTCTGGTCTGTACAATTTTCTTGTTATAACATCAGTCACTATGCTTGCTTGTTCTGTGTTTAGTTGACGCATTAATTCATAGTACTCTACGTCTTCAAGTATATGTGGTTGTTTGACGATTTCATATGGCCTTGTAGACCGTAGAGCAAACTTCTTTGTATCTTGGAAATGTTCCAAGTCATTTTGGAAGTCATAGTTTTCGTATTTGTCATCTATTGATTTCTTAAAAGTTGTGGTTTTTGTTTCATTTGATCTCAAACTATCTATGTCGAATATTTGTTCAGTTTCTATTTCTACTCTGTGCATTGCGTCATCTATGTCACCCCATGTAGTTGTTGTAACAAATTTGAACTTTTGTTCATTTTTCTTGACTATTTCTTCGAATGCAAGATATGCAGATTGCCAACTTGTGTGATCTTGCTTAATTGCAGTTTCACTTACTCGATAGGGGTAGTATAACATTAATTGCTCTCTACAGTGGTTTTCAATGTCCTTGTATTTGCTATATCTAACAGATCGAATGACATATGGTCTACTTGATTTTCTGTGTTTTTGTCCTTTCTTTGTATAACTAGATGCAAATTCCGCTAAGCATACAAGTTCAATAGCGGTAGGTCGTAGAACATAGTAGTCAATAATTGATGGGCACATTATGTCTTCTGAGTCATCTGCCTCCTTTTGCAGGTCCTTTTTTATTTTAAGAACAAATGCACGATCATCCACAGGAGATGTGTTAATGAATACACACTTTCGTGAACTACAATTTAGTGGAAGTGATAACACAATATGCACTGCTTGTTGTCCAGAGATTTGTTGCAAGTTGACCAAAGCTTTCCCTAAAGAACTAATGGTCTTTAGGATATCAGATTTTGCTCTCACATGATCTTCGCGTATGTTTTTAAATGTCCTCGTGAGTGTTATGTCTTCTTTCGTCATATAGGAACTGCAATACATTGCAGCTGCATATGAGTCAAGTACAAACTGGGAATCAGTATTTGCAATCCAAATTCCTGGAATGTGTTTTGCAAAGCTATTTTTCCAGGTGTCAACTGGTTTTCTTTGCAGTAAGAGTGTTGTTCGATTGAGTGTACATTGAATGGCATGTATGTATTCATTGTGTACTAGTCCAAGGTTGGCCAAAAAGCTATCAAATGTATCATTTTCATTGTATCTTGTGTTGTTTATTGTTTCAAAGATTAGCTTTGCATGTCTTTTTGTTCTATCACTATCGAATTCAAGAGGCTCAAGTATTTTTGTTGCTTTCATGGGTGGTATCGGGAAATTAAATCTACAATTATACTTTGCATGCTTCCTACAACTTTTTGTGTGACAATGGTGTTGTAGAGCTCTAAGTTCCTTTGCAAGTAGGAATGAATTAGTTGACAAGTAATTGTCAACAAATTGTTAAACTTCAATGATTGCATTTTGACCATAGATTGGTGCAGATTTTATCCAAAGTAAATCATGTTCATGTTCACTTCCCCGATTTTGGAATTCAGTTACATAGAAGTGGTCATTGAGTTCTCCATAATACTTGTGATCATGAGATATCAATTGATGTAGTGCATCCCTCCAAGATCTATAGTAATGTACACAAGTAACAAGGTTGCTTTTTATCAACGAGCTAGGTTCATTTTCATCAAGTTCATTTGTCTTTGGTTTTCTAGTATTCTGTTTTATGTCTCTCAATGCATCCATTAAAGGATCCCAAAGATGCTCGGCACTGCTAAAGGAAACAAAGAAAGTGGGTGGCCCTAGTTGTCGAATCATTGCATAGAGTTTGTTCCGTATTTGCTGGTGGTAGTCAGGCGAGGTACGAATTGTTTTTAGATCCATGTATCCAATGTCAGAATTTAAAATACGATCTAGGTTTGGTTTTGACTTAACGTCTCTTGCAGCTAGTTTTCTACCTTTCAATTGCCCTTTTCTAATTCTAATCCACATTGTATTCAAGACTTGATTTATGATAATGCGAGTTGCTTTATAAAACAAGTTTGTAGTATGATAAGCAAAATCGTGGTTTTTATGCAGCACTTCCCAGTGACAGATCTTTTGATATGTAAAGTTTTTGGAGATGTCATCTGGGCGTTTGTTGCCATAGAAAAGCGAGGGGAAACTCATTTCTTCTGAGTCTTTATCTCTGAAGATTCCTAATGGCATGTATCTGGCAGCAGGTGCAATGTTAATTTGTCTGTTAACAAGGTCATAGACAGTGTGTGCATCAATGAATCTATGCACCAATGTTTTTGTTGTTGGTTCATCGTTTCCTTGGTTATCGTCCTCGCTATCATCAATGTCACTTGAACTTTGATATGCCTCTTGATTTTGTAGGAATGCCTATTTCCAATTGTCATCTATGGTAGCGTTCTCGAGATTGTAAAGCATTCTTTTGCATAATTGTTTTAATGCTTTCATCACTTTGTGAATGTTAACTCGACCAAATGCATATGCACTTTTGAATCTTAAACTCTTTTTGAGAACAACGGCAACCGTGTCAGTGTCTTTTATAGTTCGGGGCAATGCAGATTGAATTCTAGAAATATTTGTGGGGACATTGATAACTCCTCCAGTTAAGCCTAGTTACGGCTTCTTATGTCGATGGCCCATTTCTTTTATTTGCAAGAAGGGAAATCTTAATGCAACTAGTCTTTCTTCCAGTTCAGTGAGTTGTGTGAGTGTTCTAGTGGCATTGTTTCTTCTTATTTGTTCAGGAACTACATATTTAGCAATTGTTCCGTGTTCAATTGCTTTTTTGCAGTGTTTACAAATGTAGCCATCTTGAACACGAGATTTAACATCCTCAAAACTAGTTGATAGTTTCCTAATCTTATTTTGTCTTGTTTGATTTGCTTGCTGCAAGAAGCAAATGTCTCTTTTGAAAAAGGTTCTTTCACATGTTGAACAATTGAAAATAGGTGTGTCACTTATTTGTCTTTGATATATTTCATCAAACTTCGATAATTGTGTTAATGTGTTTGTTGATCTTGACTGGACCGTTAGGCTAGTTTTCCCTGATTTCTTTGATTGTGTTGAAAGCTCCTTTGAACTTGTTACAAATGGGTTGTAGTCCACGTGTTCTATGACTATTTATTGTTTCATTGTTGTTGTGTTGAATGTGAGTCTTATCTTATGTGTTTTCAATTTTTCCTGTATAATGCCTTTAAGAAAACGAAAAGATAAATGTTTGCTCTGTTTGCCTAATGGACAAGAGTTTACAGTTTCTGTTTGCAGGTTGGGCCTAGTATGTTTTTCTGTGTATTCTAGAACTTTTGTCTCTTTGCCTAATGGACGAGAAGTTATCATTTCTGTTTGTGTGTTGTTTCTAATATGTTTTTTCAAGTTTCTAAGTGATTGAAATCTCAGTGTCTCACTAACATCTGCTCTGTTTTCTAGAACTTTTTTCTGTTTTCCTAATGGACGAGAAGTTACCATTTCTGTTTGTGCATTGGTTCTAATATGTTTTTCCAAGTTTCTCAATGATGGGAATCTTAGTGTCCCACTGGTATATTCTGTGTTCTCTAGAACTACTTCTTGTTTCATTGTAATTTTGTTATATTGAATGCCTATTTTTTGCCTTTTCACATTTTTCTGAGCAATGTCCTTAAGTGCACGCAAAGATAAACCTCTCTTGTGCTTGTTTAAATGAAAAAATGGTTTTAATATTGTTTGATCAAATTGACATTTTGTTTCAGATTGTATTTCAGTGTTGTTATTTGCAGAATGTGATGAATGAAACATTACAACCTCCTCGGTATTTGATGCAACCTCCTCAGTATTTGATGCAGTTGCTAGAGCAAATGTTCTAGCGTTGGCTAAAGATGTCTTTATTAATGTTCTAGCGTTGGCTAAAGATGTCTTTATTTCACTTGTATCTTCTTTACTTGGAAGAAGACATGTTTCCATGTTATCTTGTTTACTGCATAAGTTCATTTGTTCATATGAGTTGCTTGTTTCTTGTTGGAACCTAGAATGCATTGTTGATTGCCTATGAATGAGAGGTTCGAAGTGCCCATTCAAAGGATCCTCATCGTGGAATAATATGTCATAAGTATTTGTCTTAAGACTCGAATTGAAGTGCAAATAAGGTCTCATCTATGTTTTGGACCAAACCCTAATTGGAATTTTCAGCCAATTTGAGAGCCAATGGATACAGAAAATATCTCCCCATAAACCTCTGGATGCTAAGGGTATATTGTTTGAGGCAGATCTGGCCATTTTGTCTAAATAGATTTCCCGGTTGCTAATGTTATGCATTTCTTTTAGTGACTCTTCATGCAGTTGATGTTCATAAGACAAAATTGCCTCTCTATCTTGTTTTTCAAGACAATGTCTAAAATACTCTATTGTTCCTTTCCTTAGCTCTACTGATGTGTATTGAAAATGTAGCAAAAGTTCTAAACTATCGAATAAAAAATCTCCAATTAGATATGCGAAATTGTTCACACGAAATAAGTGATGCTTTTGCAAGAGTAATTGCAACTTGTGCTCGTCAGACATAGTAGACATGTTTCTAAGTGACTGAAATCTCCGTGCCTCACTAACATCTTCTTGTTGTTTCATTGCAATTTTGTTATAGTCAATGCCTATTTTTTGTCTTTTCAAATCCTTGTGAGAAATGTCCTTAAGCACATGCAAAGATACACTTTTGCTGTGCTTGTTTAAGTGACAAGATGGTTTTAATTTAGTTTCAACGGATTGACATTTTATTTCAGGTTGTGCTTCAGTATTGTTCTTTGAGGAATGCGCTGAATGAAACATTACAACATCTTGTTCACATGAGACGTTGGTTTGTTGTTGGAAGGTACAACCAATTGTAGGTTGCGTACAAACCAAAGGTTCGAAGTGCCCATTCAGAGGATCCTCATCATGGAATAATATGTCGAGAGTATTTGCCATAAGACTTGAATTGAAGTGCAAATAAATCCTCATCTTTGTTTTGGACCAAACTCTAATTGGAATCTTCAGCCAATTTGAGAGCCAATGGATACAGAAAATATCTCCCCATGGACCTCTAGATCCTAACGGTATATTGTTTGAGGAAGATCTAGCCATTTTGTCTAAATAGATTTCATGATTGCTAATGTTATGCATTTCTTGAAGTGACACTTCATGCAGTTCATGTTCATAAGACAAAATTGCTTCTCCATCTTGTTTTTCGAGACAACGTCTAAAATACTCTATTGTTCCTCTTCTTAGCTCTACTAATGTGTATCGGAAATCTAGCAAAAGTTCTAAACTATCGAATAAATAGTCTCCAATTAGATATGAGAAATTGTCCACACGACATAAGTGATGCTTTTGCAAGACTAATTGCAATTTGTCTTCCTCAGACATAGCATACATGATGATGACTAAATGTTCGATGCAATATTATGTTTAGTCATGCAATGCAATTACTGGTCACAAAGCAAGTTGAACAATGGAAATGCATATAGAACAGAGAATATTATGTTTAGTCATGCAATGCAATTACTGGTCACAAAGTAAATTGGACAATGCAAATGCATATAGAACAGAGAATCATTGTGTGTACCTTTGGAACTGCAAATGTCTACTGAACTGCTCAGAGGGTTTTGATATCAGAGCTCAAAATGCCATTGCCAAAGACCAAAAAGGACCTCTTGTACGTTAGGACCATTGGTTGTAATTGTATATCGTTATACTCAGCAGTCAGATACAGCGTAAAATTAATCAGTGAGATAAAGAAGTAAATTTAAGGCATCAAAACAGCAATGAGGGGAATAAATTCAACCATTTCATAACAGTGTATATAAGCGCATTGCTTTATTCCATCTATTCCAACTCAACTTCGTACAAAGTCAACAGTGATTGTAAATTGGAGGGAACAACAGAACACATAAGACTCATTCATTAGCACACCATTCAGCCTCTGACTGAATTTTGTTAAGAGAGAAAATTACCAAGATTACAGTTAAGCTACTGTTACTGGCTTTCAACTGAGCTCTTCACTGTTATTTTAATTTTTAATAAGCCAATTTTTGCTAATACAGCTAGCTAGTGATTTAAAGATGGGGTTATTACAGATAAGCTATCAAAAATGGCATGCAGCAGAGCAGCAGGTTCTGTATTATAGATATGATCTCAATATGACACAGTGAACAGATATAAATTATCTCACCCATATAAACTGTAAAGCACAAGATGTGCGCAAAGAGTAGCAACAATAACCATAAAAGGGTGACCCAAGATCAAATCTGATTAGTGGTGGTTGTGCCTTGTGTTAAGGGAAAGAGACAAATATCTCTGATCAATAGTTTGGTCATAAATTTAGTAAGTTCGAGTAACTCTAATGCCAATTGTTACCCAAGATCAAACCTCGCTCGGGTTGTTGGGCATTGTTTCCTGAACATGAAGGTCAGTATTGAAATGAGCCAGTAGATGCAAACCGGAATGTACATATGTGAAAGCCCTAGCTGTCATTATAAATTGAGTTTCAAGGAAGTTGTCGAATGATCATCATTTGTTCGCTGGAACTTTTATTTTAGATTTTCATAACCAGGTAAAACGCTTAATACCCTTGAGTAAACGGTTTTCGAATTACCATGAAACCTGAAGGATCATAATGTCACGAACTTTCACAAAAGAAAATGGTTATGACACTGCGTGTAAATAAGAGCGGAACCCATTATATCAATGCGTCTAAATCTTAATGAAGTAGCAACCTATCTAACTGGCAACTAGGAAAACTAGATTATGTTAAGACTTGCAGGACTGGGAATATTTCTTACCTAGTTCAGAATATCGCAACCTCATTGTTGAAGAATCATAACAATAGCCACATGGTAATGCCACATGGTAATGTGTTGCAGAGTTGAATTATGAATCTTTATGTGTGAATGGAAGAATATCGCAACCTCATTGCTGAAGAATCAGAACAATAGCCACATGGTAATGTGTTGCAGAGTTGAATTATGAATCTTTATGTGTGAATGGAATGGAGGTAGCCTTAACTCCAGTGAAACATATTTGTAAATATTATCTACATTATACAACAGCTAGCTGGTTGCTTAAAAGAAGGAAGATATATAAGAATAACAGTGGTGTATTAATTGTTCGAAACTAGGTATTCCATCTGCAGTAAAAATTGACAATAGAAATTAATGATAAGGGTAGTCTAAATATCAATCACCTTCAGAAACTACTAACACAAACTGTGCATTTACCCTCATTTTGTCAAATAAAAACATTGATGCGGTGCATTTACCCTCATTTTGTGAAATAAAAAACATTGATGGGGAAATTAGTGGTCAAAGCACTAGAAGCAGAGGTCATGGAAAGATATATAAGAAACCGATAGTTCAAGACTCATTGTTTGATCAAATCAATTCAATTTTTTCAAATAAGATGGCTAGAAACGACAATACAATATGCAATATGTAAGACTGCGAGGCCCACCATATGGGGTGACCTTGAAAACTTGAAGGAAGGCCCAGAGAAGAAAGGAAAGATTGGAATTGGAGTCATCTTCTTTACATACTGAATCAGACAGAACAAACATTGAAACTGAGCTACTCCAGAGTCAGGGAGTGAGAAAAAGAGAGTCTAGTTTAAGAAGGCTGCAATTTGGGAAGCTTTCTAACACTGGGCAACTGGAGCAGGTAAAATTTCCTACTCCCGGTAGCTGTAGAAATTTTGCAGAAAATATGAATACCAAGCATAATAAAGATGTTTCAGTCATGCCTCAACGGAGATGTTGGTTCTGGAGGAGGAACCACAAATCAAAAGAACATTGAAGAAGAGCATGAGTGTCTGGAAAGCCAGAGAGATCAGTCTCATGTTGATCAATCGACATGTTACTTGCCCCTTGATGTTAAAAAATCACTTGGAAAACTAGAAGAGGAAAATGCAGCTGATGGGCATTCAAGTGAGTTGACAATGTGCATGGATGAAAGTAAATGCCATATGAGTAAAGCAATTAAAACAAAGACATCTCCTAAAGAATTCAGTGATAAAAATAATTTTGATTACAGGGTTCATGAAAATGAGAATGATGTCAGTCACAAAGATCAGGTTGCAATCACCATGCAGGACATGCATGGAAATTTAATTGACACGGGGACAAAGCCACTTGAAGAAAGTAGAAGCAACGAGTGTGCTGATGTGCCGAAGATTGAGAAGTGTGACATTAATTTGGAAATGGGGCTATTAGAAACCCAAAGCAGTTCTATTTCATGTAGGAAGCTCCAAAGGTAGAAAGGTTTTCAATACGGAAGGGGGTTAATTGATATCAAAGATGGATATAATAAATTGAATATTGAGATTTTGAAATTTTAGGAACAATCTGAAACAAGAAACTTCATCCAAAAGAAAGGACAGAAGAGATGCATTTAGATCAATTTTCAAAATCAGGGATGAGCATGGAGACTTTAGATACCAACAGAACTGAATACAGGGACAACGTATTGCATGATATGATTTCAACAACCTCACATGTAGATCCTATTGGAATATTTGGACAGCAAGAATTAGGGAAAAGGAAAACAAAGAGAAAAGAGAAATTCAAAGGGAAATCAGAGTTTCCAGATGCGCTAGATGTTGTAACGGGAAAATCCATTAAGGATGTGACCCAAGATCATACTGAATCAGAAAGAACAAACATTGAAACTGAGCTACTCCAGAGTCATGGAGTGAGAAAAAGAGAGTCTAGTTTAAGAAGGATGCAATCTGGGAAGCTTTCTGACACTGGGCAACTGGAGCAGGTAAAATTTCCTACTCCCGGTAGCTGTAGAAATTTTGCAGAAAATATGAATACCAAGCATAATAAAGATGTTTCAGTCATGCCTCAACGGAGATGTTGGTTCTGGAGGAGGAACCACAAATCAAAAGAACATTGAAGAAGAGCATGAGTGTCTGGAAAGCCAGAGAGATCAGTCTCCTGTTGATCAATCGACATGTTACTTGCCCCTTGATGTTAAAAAATCACTTGGAAAACTAGAAGAGGAAAATGCAGCTGATGGGCATTCAAGTGAGTCGACAATGTGCATGGATGAAAGTAAATTCCATATCAGTAAAGCAATTAAAATAGAGACATCTGCTAAAGAATTCAGTGATAAAAAGCATTTTGATTACAGGTTTCATGAAAATGAGAATGATGTCAGTCACAAAGATCAGGTCACAAACTGTGCATTTACCCTCATTTTGTCAAATAAAAACATTGATGTGGTGCATTTACCCTCATTTTGTGAAATAAAAACATTGATGGGGAAAATAGTGGTCAAAGCACTAGAAGCAGAGGTCATGGAAATATATATAAGAAACCGATAGTTCAAGACTCATTGTTTGATCAAATCAATTCAATTTTTGCAAATAAGATGACTAGAAACGACAATACAATATGCAATATGTAATACTGCAAGGCCCACCATATGGGGTGACCTTGAAAACTTGAAGGAAGGCCCAGAGAAGAAAGGAAAGATTGGAATCGGAGTCATCTTCTTTACATACTGAATCAGACAGAACAAACATTGACACTGAGCTACTCCAGAGTCAGGGAGTGAGAAAAAGAGAGTCTAGTTTAAGAAGGCTGCAATCTGGGAAGCTTTCTGACACCGGGCAACTAGAGCAGGTAAAATTTCCTACTCCCGGTAGATGTAGAAATTTTGCAGAAAATATGAATACCAAGCATAATAAAGATGTTTCAGTCATGCCTCAACTGAGATGTTGGTTCTGGAGGAGGAACCACAAATCAAAAGAACATTGAAGAAGAGCATGAGTGTCTGGAAATCCAGAGAGATCAGTCTCCTGTTGATCAATCGACATGTTACTTGCCCCTTGATGTTAAAAAATCACTTGGAAAACTAGAAGAGGAAAATGCAGCTGATGGGCATTCAAGTGAGTCGACAATGTGCATGGATGAAAGTAAATGCCATATCAGTAAAGCAATTAAAACAAAGACATCTCCTAAAGAATTCAGTGATAAAAATAATTTTGATTACAGGGTTCATGAAAATGAGAATGATGTCAGTCACAAAGATCAGGTTGCAATCACCATGCAGGACATGCATGGAAATTTAATTGACATGGGGACAAATCCACTTGAAGAAAGTAGAAGCAACGAGTGTGCTGATGTGCCCAAGATTGAGAAGTGTGACATTAATTTGGAAATGGGGCTATTAGAAACCCAAAGCAGTTATGTTTCATGTAGGAAGCTCCAAAGGTAGAAAGGTTTTCAATATGGAAGGGGGTTAATTGATATCAAAGATGGATATAATAAATTGAATATTGAGATTTTGAAATTTGAGGAACAATCTGAAACAAGAAATTTCATCCAGAAGCAAGGACAGAAGAGATGCATTTAGATCAATTTTCAAAATCAGGGATGAGCATGGAGACTTTAGATACCAACAGAACTGAATACAGGGACAACGTATTGCATGATATGATTTCAACAACCTCACATGTAGATCCTATTGGAATATTTGGACAGCAAGAATTAGGGAAAAGGAAAACAAAGAGAAAAGAGAAATTCAAAGGGAAATCAGAGTTTCCAGATGCGCTAGATGTTGTAACGGGAAAATCCATTGAGGATGTGACCCAAGGTCATACTGAATCAGACAGAACAAACATTGAAACTGAGCTACTCCAGAGTCAGGGAGTGAGGAAAAGAGAGTCTAGTTTAAGAAGGATGCAATCTGGGAAGCTTTCTGACACTGGGCAACTGGAGCAGGTAAAATTTCCTACTCCCGGTAGCTGTAGAAATTTTGCAGAAAATATGAATACCAAGCATAATAAAGATGTTTCAGTCATGCCTAAACGGAGATGTTGGTTCTGGAGGAGGAACCACAAATCAATAGAACATTGAAGAAGAGCATGAGTGTCTGGAAATCCAGAGAGATCAGTCTCCTGTTGGTCAAACGACATGTTACTTGCCCCTTGATGTTAAAAAATCACTTGGAAAACTAGAAGAGGAAAATGCAGCTGATGGGCATTCAAGTGAGTCGACAATGTGCATGGATGAAAGTAAATGCCATATCAGTAAAGCAATTAAAAGAGAGACATCTCCTAAAGAATTCAGTGATAAAAATAATTTTGATTACAGGGTTCATGAAAATGAGAATGATGTCAGTCACAAAGATCAGGTTGCAATCACCATGCAGGACATGCATGGAAATTTAATTGACACGGGGACAAAGCCACTTGAAGAAAGTAGAAGCAACGAGTGTGCTGATGTGCCCAAGATTGAGAAGTGTGACATTAATTTGGAAATGGGGCTATTAGAAACCCAAAGCAGTTATGTTTCATGTAGGAAGCTCCAAAGGTAGAAAGGTTTTCAATATGGAAGGGGGTTAATTGATATCAAAGATGGATATAATAAATTGAATATTGAGATTTTGAAATTTGAAGAAAGGACAGAAGCAAGGACAGAAGAGATGCATTTAGATCAATTTTCAAAATCAGGGATGAGCATGGAGACTTTAGATACCAACAGAACTGAGTACAGGGACAATGTATTGCATGATATGATTTCAACAACCTGACATGTAGATCCTATTGGAATATTTGGACAGCAAGAATTAGGGAAAAGGAAACACTACACACCCAAATCCCACACTAGCGGACTCAATAATAATGGATACCACCAATCTCACAAGACTTAAATCAAGAATGGATACTAGAATACGAAGCCTGGAGATAAGATCTACAAATCTTCGACTTAAATTGATAGAATCGAGGCCTATAAAAATCAATAAAAGTGAAGCCAAAGCATTACTAAGCATGGGTTTCTATTTTGGTTCTAAGCATGGGATCTCGGGCAAAACAATTACTCTCACTCGCAGTCCTGCCAGTTTCGAACTGGAGCCATTCAGTTGGAAGCTAAGTGGAAAAGCCTATGCCGGACATGGTTTTTCAAATATAATTATTAGGAGTTTGTTCTTAGTATGGAACCTCTTGACCTAGAGAACCAGGCAAAAGGGGTGCTCTGAGAGAGAAAACTAGCATGTCATGGTGCTGCCCAGGTTCGAACTGGGGACAATCTCTTGACTTAGAGAACCAGGCAAAAGGGATGCAAAGAAACGAACAGCTCAAATAATATATTTCTAAATATTATCTACATTATACAACAGCTAGCTGGTTGCTTAAAAGAAGGAAGATATATAAGAATAACAGTGGTGTATTAATTGTTCGAAACTAGGTATTCCCTCTGCAGTAAAAATTGACAATAGAAATTAATGATTGAAAATAGTTCTGATTAATGTGGTTTCTATTTTGGTTCTAAGCATGGGATCTCGGGCAAAACAATTACTCTCAGTCACGGTGCTGCCAGTTTCGAACTGGAGACATTCAGTTGGAAGCTAAGTGGAAAAGCCTATGCCGGACATGGTTTTTCAAATATAATTATTAGGAGTTTGTTCTTAGCATGGAACCTCTTGACCTAGAGAACCCGGCAAAAAGGATGCTCTGAGAGAGACAACTAGCATGTCATGGTGCTGCCCAGGTTCGAACTGGGGACAATCTCTTGACTTAGAGAACCAGGCAAAAGGGATGCAAAGAAATGAACAGCTCAAATAATATATTTCTAAATATTATCTACATTATACAACAGCTACACCCATATAAACTGTACAGCACAATATGTGCGCTAAGAGTAGCAACAATAACCATAACATCATATAATTACTTAAAGACGGGGTTAGAATCCATCAAGCACAATGTAGAGGATGTCTTAGCTAACAAAATGCAGATGAAATCAAGCTAACATAACATCATATAATTACTTAAAGACGGGGTTAGAATCCATGAAGCACAATGTAGAGGATGTCTTAGCTAACAAAATGCAGATGAAATCAAGCTAACGGGGAAAAATAACACAAAACTGTTATTGAATTTCTAATCAAAAATTCTAACAATCAAAGGAGCAGGAGCTGATAGAGCAGGTATGAGAACCATTGTGTGTACCTTTGAGACTGGAAATGTCCACTGAACTGCGGGGGGCAGTACCTGGGAAAGAACAGGGAGACAAACGGGAGGGTCGGCTAGAAAACAGTACCTGAGAGCTCAAGCAAAAACAAAAGTGAAAGCGGAAGCGAGTTAACCGAATCAACCGTAACTTTATTATATAACAAGAAAAGTTACTATATAAGAAGAAAAGTAACTTACACGTAGCCGACGCTGCATGCATAATGTAAAATAGAATGAACAACACATATATATCACCTGACTTACTTAACCTCCATCAAATCAGCCTCGCATAACCCCCATTAAATCAGCCTCGAACTAGCCTACGTCATGGCCCAACAGGTGTCATAGCTCACTGAACAGATGTCACCGCCATGCCACCTTAGCTGCTGGCATAAATCCGATGCCCTGCTATTTAACCTTCTCCATCCGGCATACCTTGTTCTTCCTCGAATGCAAAGGAACGAACTGCTAGTTTTTCATTGGACATGATTTTATTGAGCTCAGGTCATAACTCGGCTCGTCCTTCGAATGCAAAGGAACGAACTGCTAGTTTTTCGTTGGACATGATTTTATTGAGCTCAGGTCATAACTCGGCTCGTCCTTCGGGACATTCCGAAGGATTTTCGGCGGAGAGGTCCATTTCGGCCTCGATTTCACGGGGTTTTCCTGTAGCCTTAAGCTCTGCTCTGGAAACTTTGTTTATACCATTGGAAATTGTTTTCTGTTAGGAATATCAAATCATCATGAAACTTCATCGCCATGGGACAAAATATCATAGGATTTTCCTTCAAATAGTATCGATTTGAGGAATATTACGTTAAGAAAACCAGTATAATGAAGAGCAAAAATGAAATTTTTTTATTACCTTGGCTTCAGGTCCAAAATCCAAGCTCCTTTTCACATAGGACTTCTGAAGATTGAATTTATTGAATACGTCTGTGTCGCCATTTGGAGATTCTTCGTCGACGCTGGCTCTTCTTTTTTCAACTCTGATTTCCATATCAACCGGGTTCTTACTTTGCTCATTTGAGGCAGACTTTGAGGTCTTGAGCTTTAAGTTTGGTAAAGCTTCATGGTTCATTAAAGATGGGGAATGACTTGATGGATAGGCTGGCGCTGAGGTCGATCCTTCGCCAGACATCTTAAATTTTCTAGTCGTAGGTTTTCTCCTTTGCTCAACTGGCGAATCGCTGTTCCTAAAGTTAATCCTCTTTGATACGTTTTTGTTTCTGAAGGTATTGCTTGGCTTTGATTCCTCGGCACCATTGTTTTGGTATACTGTTCTGTTCAGTCTAACATTGTGCTTAGGATACAAAAGAGCGCTATCTGACTGTACAGAGATCGAGGAAGAAGACGGTACAACAGGGTTGGCTGCAACCTTTGCAGGCTTCATTATTAGCTTAGGTGTATCACCAGTAAGAGTCTCCCCATTTTCTAACATTCTTCCAGAGTGCAGAGCCTCCTTAATTTGTAGGGCTTCTACAATCTTCTTAAGAGCTTGAAGATCTCTGTCATAGTTTTCTAGCTCTCCAACTAATTTCCTCCTCTTCTCGTAAACATTAAATGTAGCGATTTGTGCCTCGTCCAGCTTCTGAGATGAAGGAGACTGAGCAGATGGACTTTCGATGGTGGTATGAGAGATCCTCATTATATTTGCAGAGGACGGCCTGGAAAATTCTGTGTTGGGTTAAGCTCAGAACAGTCACCCGAACAAGCTTGGGTAAGAAACATGTGGGAAGCTCGGATCTATGATCTAGAAGGCTCAGACTCAGAGCAGACCTCAGGAGACATAAGAGACTTCGACGAGTGAGAACAGTGATCTAAGTGGCTTGGTCTCAGCACTGGTAGCATTGACCTATGATTTCAGGTATGGATCTTCAGATCTGAGGCTAGTATCTTGAGAGGGCTTGAACAAATTTGCAAGACATTGAACCTGTGATTCAGAGTTACAGCTTAATCAACAGACTCTCAACAGACTCCCTTGCTCCCTTGCTTAAACTAGGACTCAACAGACTCCCTTTCTCCCTTGCTTAAACTAGGACTGGAGATAAATTGCTGGACCGACGACCTTTCCTGCACAACAGATCAACGGAGCAACCCGAAACAGTTCAACTGATCGCAACCGGGAATTGTTAAGGCCTTCAGCTGTGAGGTGCTCAACACCTATACCATATATCTGTCGACTGGAAACATTGACACATATACGGGATAACATGTGTCCCCTGTTTAATAAACCTAACCTACGCCATATCATTTCTCCGTAGTGTTAGTTCCCCGTAATTACATTTAATGTTAGCAAACTAATGCTATCGTAAAGATAGCATTACTTCAGCCAGGCGACAGTAACCCAACTGCTTTCAGAACAATTTCCTAACTTTTACCTCGTACTGAGGCCAAATAAGACGAACATTGTTGTGATTGGTTACACGCATCGACAAACATAAAATTTAGTGGGACATATCACCAACATATCGCCAAACTTTGGTTTAAGCAAAAATGAATTGATCGATTCCTGTGTCAGACTAATGCAATCGAAAGAAATCGATTACTATAGTCCCTGCCAGGCCCGGAGGGCAGGGACTAATAAGAGGAGGAATTTTTGGAACTTTTACTCAATGCCAAGAGCGCAATAACCCTTTCGAGGAGGATGTCATATACTTTTGCATATAATAAAAGATTAGAGAGTCTCATATATTTTTGCATAGAATAAAAAGCGGTTTGACACTAGTAATATATGTAGACGTTAAAATCAGAAGTATGAAAACTGAGTCAGATCAAATTTTCAGTGAAATTGAAATTCGAGATTTCGAGGATGTTGAATTTTAGGAATCGATTTACAATAGTCTCATTTGTGTTCTATATCTGTTTGGCGCAAAACATCCCAATGAAAACATCCTAAATCTATCTTAAATTCCATACCGATTAAAAGCAAGAGGATTCCTCTTTCGACACGACGTCCCTCAACAAAGCCGAACTGGTTTGGAAGAAATTCCGAGCCCGATTAAAGCAAGAGGACTCATCTTTCGACGCGACGTCCCTCAACAAAGCTGATCTGGTTTGGAAGAAATTCCATCGCATAGATGGCTTGCTTGAAAGTAGACTATTAAGGAATTGTAACCTGGGGTCGAAAAAAATAACCTACTCATTTTACTTTTCAATTCAATATCATTGTCAATGTTACAACTTCTTTTCATTGATTTGATTCACACAATTGACTTGAATATTAAAGAAAAAAGTGTTATGAGCTCATAGCGTAGATTGATTGTGGCCGATACATATAAGATATGGTCTGAAAGACCCTGTCTGCCCACACAAGCAGCTGGGTTCCTCAAGTCTAGTGCTTCGGCCCACCCACAAGGCAGCACGGGGTGTTCTGGCTAGACCTATTTCAGGAATTTGAATGGTCTTCCCGGTTGATTTGAAGGCTGATAAAATTCATTTCACTAATTTATCAACCGATACATCTGCTAGAATTTTATGGTGATTTCAAACACAAAAGATCAGAGAACAATACTCTGATATTATGATGGAATTTTCTGCTAAATTCCTTAACAAACAGACAACACAAAACTGCTCTGTTTCTGCACAGAAAACTGATAATTTTGTTTTCTGGACTTGGTGTTGCAGCAACAGGAATCGGTGTTGCAGCAACACTGATCGTGGTGTTGCAACAACAGGAAAAATACTCTGTTTTTGTTAACACAGAAAAAACAGAAAACTGTTTTTGACGCTAAGTCACTTTAAGAAAATTGACGCTTTGTGTTACAGCAACTAAAACAAGTTGGCGTCAAATCACTTATAAATTTACAGAGTGAAATCAAAGTGTTTTTGACACTTGGTGTAACAGCAACTGAAAATCAGCAAAATAGTAAACTTGTATTCATAAACAGTGAACAAAACTGATACAGTAAACTTAGTTGTTACAAGAGGAACACTTCAGTTCCAGAAATCGATTTTCTATCTCAGAAAATCGCAGGTTCAGCACTACTGTGCATTTATAGAAGAGACACACACTTGTTCTTCTAACCTTCACTCTTTTCTCTCAGAGTACAAAAACAGAACTGCTGTTCTAAATCTTTTACACTCACAAAGAAAACAGAACTATTGTTCTTTTCTTCTTCTGCTGCCTCTCTTGCACTTACGCTTGAAAAACAGAACTATTGTGCGTTACATTTATAGGAAAATAAAAATCTAATATTAATAATAAACTAAGAAAAATATCTGCTGATATTTATCTACATATTTATTGCAAAGAGGCGGTGATGACTTTATCAACAAAAAGAAGACGGATATCTGCAGGGGATTTCATTTCTGAATTTAATGCTCAAAAATATCAGAAGACTTTGCGGCACTGAACAATCTGAAATAATTGTTGTAGATCAAATCTTTGTTCAGCATCTATGTGATGCAGTTGGAATTAAATTCCAACACTCCCCCTTAATTTCAACTGCTGCATACCCGGACATTTCCTGAAATGATCAAAACCTTTCTTTGGAAATGGTTTTGTCAAGATATCAGCCAGCTGATCCTCTGTTCTGCAGTGCTGCAAAACAATTTCACCATTGTTGACCAATTCACGTATGAAGTGAAATTTGGTATCTATGTGCTTTGTTCTTTTGTGAAAAACACAGTTTTTAGACAAAGCTATTGCTGAGCTATTTTCATAGTAAATGGTTGTGCCATTTTCTTGTGCATGACACAAATCTCTGAGAACTCTTCTCAGCCACACTTCTTGGCATGCTGCTGTTGTTGCTGCCACATACTCTGTCTCTGCTGTTGATAAAGCCACAACTGGTCGCTTCTTGGAAGCCCATGAGATGGCTCCCGATCCCATATGAAACACATATCCTGATGTGCTTTTCCTATCATCAACACTTCCAGCCCAATCACTGTCTGTGTAACCTGTCAACATGAAACTTTCAGAAGAGGAGTATAAAATACCAAACCCCTTCGTTCCATTCACATACCTTAGAATCCTCTTGGCTACCTGCCAATGAGTCTCTTTCGGTCTTTCCATAAATCTGGAGATTAAACTCACAGTGTGCATAATGTCCGACCTAGTTGCAATCAAGTACATAAGGCTGCCAACTATGCTTTTGTACAATTTTGGATCAAAATCCTTGCTGCTGTCTTCTTTGGTCAATTTCAGCCCCATTACAGTTGGAGTCACAGCTGCCTTGCTGTTCTGCATGTTAAATATCTTCAACACAACTTCTACATATTTATCTTGAGAAATGAAAACACCATTTTCACTTTGGTCTACTTCAATTCCAAGAAAATATCTTAAGAAACCTAAGTTAGTCATTTCAAATTCACTTTTCATAACTGCTTTAAAATCAGCAATGAGAGAAGCATCATTGCTAGTAAAAATCAGATCATCTACATATAAAACAACAATAATAATCTTACCGTCATTCTCCTTTATGTAGAGTGTGGGTTCACCATCACACTTATCAAACCCATTCTCAATGAGATAAGCATCTATTCTGCTGTACCATGCTCTTGGAGCTTGCTTCAGCCCATAAAGAGCCTTCTTCAGTTTGCAAACTTTATGCTCTTGGCCAGCAACTTCATAACCTGGAGGTTGTTCAACATAAACCTCTTCTTTTAACACTCCATTCAGGAATGCAGATTTAACATCCATCTAATAAATCTTCCATTTGTGTTGTGCTGCAATAGACAACACTGTTCTGACTGTTTCCATCTTTGCTACCGGTGCAAAGGTTTCATCATAGTCTCTGCCTTGTTGCTGCTTGTAGCCTTTCAAAACAAGTCTCTCTTTGTGCCTGTCAATCTTGCCTTCAGAATTGCTTTTGGTCTTATAGACCCACTTAACTCCAATGGCATTTTTTCCTTCAGGGAGGTCCACTAACTCCCATGTTTTACTCTTTTCAATTGCAACAATTTCTTCATTCATTGCTTCAATCCATTTATCTTCATTTACAACATCTTCAAAATGAACTGGGTCATCAACATGACAATATAAAGTGAATAATGAATTCAGACTAGTATTGGTACTTACCTCTCCTTGTTCATAAATCTCATTCAGATTTCTGAATCTTGGTCTTCTTGATGTGCTTGGAGTTCCATCCGAACTTGAGGGTATTTCAGATCCCTGTGGTGTCCTTGAAGAAGCACTGCCTTGACTTCTTAAGGCTGTTCGGATTCCAGCTTGTGGTGTGGTTTGCTGAATTTGCTGTGGTGGAGGAGGAACCACCAAGAAAGGATTATTTACTGCTGTCCCTTCCTGTTCTTCTTCATGAGACACTATTGTCTTCACATTCACTGTTCTTTCTAGGCTTCCATCCCAAGCTTCATCTTCAATGAACTGCACATCCCTGCTTACTATCAATTTCTTAGTGGATGGATTATAGAGTTTGTATGCTTTTGACTATCACAATAGCCAACAAACACACACTTCTCCCCCTTACTATCAAGCTTTCTCCTTACCTGATCCGGTACATGTGCATAAGCTACACAACCGAATACTCTCATGTGAGTGACAGTTTTCTTTTGACCACTCCATGCTTCTTCTGGTATTCTGTTCATGACAGCTTTAGTTGGGCATCTATTCAAGATGTAAACTGCACAAGTGACAACTTCTTCCCAATACTCATGAGGCAAGTGCTTTGCCTTCAGCATACTTCTAACCATGTCAAGAATGGGCCTATTCTTTCTTTCGGCAACACCGTTTTGTTGAGTTGTATACCTTGCTGTAAACTGCTTTTGTATGCCGTTTTCTCTGCAAAAACGCAGAAAGTCTTGGGAGATATATTCTCCTCCTCTATCTGTTCTGAGCACTTTGATGTAATGCCCACACTGCTTCTCAACAAGAGTTTTGAAGTGGCAGAATTTCTCAAACACTTCACTCTTCTGTTTCACCATATACACCCATGTCTTTCTGGTGTGATCATCAATGAAAGTTAAAACATATCTATTTCCACCAAGTGATGGTACTTGCATCGGTCCACACACATCAGAGTGGACAATTTCCAAGGGTGCTTTTTCCCTTATACTCTTTCCTGCTGGAAAGCTTTCTTTGTGCTGCTTGCCCAAGATGCAGCCTTCACAAAGGCTATCTGGTTTCTCAATCAACGACAATCCTTTTACCATTCTCTTTCTATGCAACAAATTCAGGCGTCCGAAATTGAGATGTCCAAATCTCAAGTGCCACAACCAATTCTCATCTTTCACTTATTCCTGAAAGACTTCTTGTGTTACAGCCGCAATAGTTCTTCCTTCCTTCAAATCTGCCCTGAGTTTGAGAGGAAACATTCTATTGCTGGTCATCTGCACCTGTGCAATGATCTTCTTACTTGGAGGTATATCTTTGATTGTACACATATCATCTTTGAAGAACACGTTGTAACCTTTGTCAATGAGCTACCTAATGCTCAAAAAATTACATTTCAGGCCAGGTACACAGTATACCTCTAGCACAATCATCTGTTCTCCATTTCTTGCTCGGATACTGACGCGGCCTTTACCCTTGACAGCTATCTTACTATCAGTTCCTGTTGTTACCTCAGATTTCACATTTTCATCCAGATTGGCAAACATTTAAATATTTCCAGTCATGTGATTACTACAACCTGAGTCTAAGAACCAAACATCTTCTTGTTTGTCTTGTGCTATGTTACATGTTAACAACACATTCTTTGGATTCTTATTTTCTTCATTTGCAAAATTAACATTCTGCCTACTATTCATGTCATTTTCTTTTTTCCTACATTCATTGGCATAGTGCCCATATTTCTTACAATAATGACATTGGACTTGGGATTTGTTATACCTTTGTCCATGAGCTTGTTGTTTGCTTGAACCTTCATCTTGGTTCTGATTGTAGCTCCTTCCGCTTGTGCTTGCAGGATAATATCTACCTTTGTTTTGGCTTCTTCCACGACCTTTGTTATTTGCTCTACCTCGGCCTTTTCTTTGGCTGAAAGACATCTGAGTCTTGAATGCTTGCTCAAAAGAAGAATTTGTTCCTCTACTCAGTCTGTGTTCATGAGACATAAGAGAAGCATTGAGTCCATCTACCATGAACTGTGAGAGATCTTTTGTTTCTTCTATTGCTACTACTACAACTTCAAACCTTGAGGGTAAACTTCTCAAGATCTTCTCTACGATCCTTCTTTCTTCAAGGATTTCACCATGAGATCTAATCTGGGTTATCAGCCCAATAACCTGAGTGAAGAATGAATCTATTGTATCGGATTCCTTCATGCTGAGTGTTTCAAAGTCTCTCCTCAACATCTGCAACTTTGCAGTCTTCACCTTCTCCATGCCTTGATAGGCAGTTTTAAGAATATCCCATGCCTCTTTGGACTTTCTTGCTGCTGCAATCCGTGGAAAGACACTTTCATGTACTGATTGAAAGAGGAAAAAGAGGGCTTTGGGATCCTTCTTCTTGTCACTCTTCAATTGGTCTCTTTCTGCTACTGTCAAAGCAGCCAGTGCTGTTGCATCTGCAGGTTCAGCATAGCCAGTTTCAACCAGCTCCCATATTCCTTGAGAAGCAAACAATGCTTTCATTTTTATGGACCAATCACTGTGATTTTTCCCATTGAACCGTGGCAGTTGGGAATTTGTCAAACCTGTTCCAGCATCTGCCATCTTAACTCTGTATAGGTAAAGAAGAGATACTCACTGTAAAATTAAAAATAGGCAAAAACTTTCTCTGCTGGAAAAATCTGCTCTTTAAACTTCTTATAGCTCCTACAGTGAAAAACAAAGTCTGTTTTTGACTCACTGAGTGCCTAGACTAGCTCTGATACCATGTTGGAATTTTATGGTGATTTCAAACACAAAAGATCAGAGAACAATACTCTGATATTATGATGGAATTTTCTGCTAAATTCCTTAAAAAATAGACAACACAAAACTGCTATGTTTCTGCACAGAAAACTGATGATTTTGTTTTCTAGACTTGGTGTTGCAGCAACAGGAATCGGTGTTGCAGCAACGCTGATCGTGGTGTTGCAACAACAGGAAAAGTACTCTGTTTTTGTTAACACAGAAAAAACAGAAAACTATTTTTGATGCTAAGTCACTTTAAGAAAATTGACGCTTTGTGTTACAGCAACTAAAACAAGTTGGCATCAAATCACTTATAAATTTACAGAGTGAAATCAAAGTGTTTTTGACACTTGGTGTAACAGCAACTGAAAATCAGCAAAACAGTAAACTTGTATTCATAAACAGTAAACAAAACTGATACAGTAAACTTAGTTGTTACAAGAGGAACACTTCAGTTCCAGAAATCGATTTTCTATCTCAGAAAATCGTAGGTTCAGCACTGTTGTGCATTTACAGAAGAGACACACACTTGTTCTTCTAACCTTCACTCTTTTCTCTCAGAGTACAAAAACAGAACTGCTGTTCTAAATCTTTTACACTCACACATAAAACATAATTGTTGTTCTTTTCTGCTTCTGCTGCCTCTCTTGCACTTACGCTTGAAAAACAGAACTACTGTGCGTCACATTTATAGGAAAATAAAAATCTGATTTTAATAATAAACTAAGCAAAATATCTGCTGATATTTATCTACATATTTATTGCAAAGAGGAGGTGATGACTTTATCAGCAAAAATAAGACGGCTGTCTGTAGGAGATTTAATTTTTGAATTTAATGCTAAAAAATATCAGAAGACTTTGCAGCACCGAACAATCTGAAATAACTGTTGTAGATCAAATCTTTGTTCAGTATTTATGTGATGCAGTTGGAATTAAATTCCAACAACATCTAAGATATGGTCTGAAAGACCGTCTGCCCACACAAGCAGCTGGGCACCTCAAGTCAAGGGCTTGTGCCCCACCCACAAGGCAGCAGGCGGTGTTCTGGCGGGACCTATTTTTGGAATTTGAATGGTCTTCTCGGTTGATTTGAAGGCTTCTAACATTAATTTCACTAATTTATCAATTCATTATCGAGATCAAAATTAATGAAATTAGTGTTATTCATTCACAAAGTTCGACATGTGCATACCTCCATCTCTAGATATTACAACATCGAGATTACTTTTACTCCTTTATCAATTCATTATCAAAATTGATGAAATGAATGTTAACAATGCATCTTATAGAAAATGTTAGCCTATCTTATAGGTTAGGTAGGTAAATGTAAATTTTCTTGGTCCTTTTATTTATAACAGTTATTATAATTTGATTTTTTTCATTTTAATAATGTATTAAGTCATTTTATTACATTTCATTTTATTTTCATTTTAATGGTGTATAATGTAATTTTATATAAATCAATATAATTAGATATTGATATTTTTTATAAATTTGTTTTGTATGATTAATAATATTAATAAAAAAATTCTATTAGGCTTTGGATTGATGGTGAATGGGTGCCCGTGGGTGCTTATCTACCAAAAAAATAATAACATTACTAAAATTAAAATTAAAATCATTGATATTAATAATAATAAATGTTATAATTATTGAAAATAAATTTGAGGGATTCATTTAATGAAATTTTGAGTTGAGATTAATAAAAGATATAGTGAAATAAAATAAATGGAGAAGTCTAAGTATTACATGATTTGAAATTTTTCCTTATTAATCTTCGATAAATTTTAACTAATTACTTAATAAATCAATTTTAAATATTGTTTGAATAGATTTAGATTAATGGAGATGTTAGTGTCTTGTGGATGTGAATAATACCTTTGACATCACCAAACAAGAAAAGTTGTAGCATGAGAGGGAAGTGTACTAAATTAAAATAAATAAAGATAAAACGAACATAAATAACTTATGATATAAAAAATTCTAAGATAAAATTACTTACTATGTTATTGCGAGTTTGTCTTTGAAATTATTCAAAATAAGAATGTCACACTAAATGTATATTAGTACATAATATATTATTTCGAGTTTGTACACGAAATTATTCACAATAAAAATGACACAGAAAATGTATATTCGTACACAACATTTATGTGGTAAAACCTTGACGATAAACATCTATGTGCAAGGAAAATACAATCTTCTTGTCAGAGAAATATTAGAATTAAGTTTTCTAGCAAAACCACCTCATCTCTCATAATAATCATATGATTTAAGCACCACTAAAATAGATTTAGTAACTATTTTTTCATTCGTAATTCATTCGTAAGCTACCTCTGCTAGAATAATTGCAGTAAAATTTGTATGGCTAAATTAATTTTACATTTTCTTTTAAATCATTTTTGTTATATTCTAAAAATATCCACCTTGACATCAATTTTCTTAATGCCTAAAAATCCATATCATTGTTTTTGCAAGCCAAGGGAATCTAGACACAACTATAGGTCTTTTGTCGACATTGGTTTCATTAATATGTCTTCACGATTTTCTGCAGTGTGAACGTTTATAAGATACTCCACATTCATCAGTAACCTGTTTTACAAAATGGTACTTTATATCAATATGTTTGGTATTATTATGGAAATTTATATTTGTAATGAAATGTAGAGCACTTTTACTATCGTAGAATATAACTACATTGTTCTATAATCTCCCAAATTCACCTAGAATTCCCTTCAAAAAAATTGTCTCTTTCCAACCATGTGAGGCAACAATATACTCTGCCTTTATGGCAGATAAAATAATTGTTTCTTGTAGCTTCAACATCAAAATAATGGACCCCCTTTGCAAGAGTAAACACATACCCTAAAGTAGACCTTCTTTTGTCTTAACCACCTTCAAAATATGAATCAACATATTTGCAAACATAATCATTACAACCATTAAAGGTGATACAATAATCACTATTTCCTAAAACATACCGAAGCACCCATTTTACTGTATTCCATTGCTATTTTCCTTGATTTTCCATGAACTTGTTGAAAACACTGAGTGCATGTGAAATATCTGGTCTAATACAAACCATTGCGTACATCATAATTCCTACTACATTTACATATAGTACATGAGGCATATAATTTTTTTCATATTCATTACTCATACATAAGCCTAAGCAAAGCTTAAAATGAGAAGAGAATAAGATATTAACAAATTTATTATTGTTCATCACAAAATTTTGAAGTATTTTCTCTACATAGTTCTCGTATGAATACCTAAACTTACTATTTTTTTTCCCTATGTGTATTTCAAAGTGCAAGATTTGTTTTGTTCTTCCCAGATCCTTAGTATCAAACTTCCTTGCATTTTAAGCATTTACCCTATTGATATTTTCTATGCTTTTACTTGTAATGATCACATTTTCAACATACAACACTAAGTTAATGAATATGCCATTTAAAATTCCAAAGTACACACAATGATTATGCTCACCTATAGTATAATTTTAGTTCATCGTGAAAGAATCAATATTCCTGTCTCACTGCTTTGGTCATTACTTCCAGCCATACAATCATTTCTTGAGCTTGCAAACTAATCATCCATTGTGACATTTCACAAAACCTTATAGAAGTTCCATATAAATATACTCATGCAAATATCCATGTAAGAATGTTGTTTTAACATCTCATTTCTCTAACTCCAAATCAAGAAAATCAACTAGAGCCAACACAATATGGACATATACGAGTTTAACAACTGTAAAAAATATTGCATGGAAATATGTACATTCAATCTGAGAGTAACCTTTTGTAACTAGGACAACTCATTTACATCCAACAACCTTTCTATCTTTCAGAAGATCTACAAAATCCCTAGTTATGTTCCTGTTCAATGAATCCATTTCTTCTTTCACTATTTCCATCCATTTCGTATTATTGATATATCTAATAATTACTATGAAGAAAAAGGTTCCCTAGCATCAGTAACCAAATAAATAGATGAAAAGAAATAAATAAAATGATTTGGAGGCTTTCTTTCTCATGTAGATCTTCTCAATTTTAGTTTGGTACTTTAAACATTTTATTGAATTTCTCCAACGTATATAAATTATCTATCATTAGAAGCTTACTCTTTATTCCATGTTTATGTATATGGTTTAGTCTCAAATTATTTTTCTTGATTTCGTATTTTTTCTTGTATCTGTTGCTATTTTAAAACACCTTCTTCTTGATCTACTTTAATAAGACAATATTCATCAAATATCACAACTCTACTCTACTGAAGAAATGTTTGAGGGAAGTATGATCCACAAACTATATCCCTTGGAAAGACCATCATAAGCAACAAAGATGTATTTTTTTCAATTTAGTGTCTAGTTTGGAATGTTGATTCCTAGGAGTAAGAGCATATGCATCACAACAAAAAAACTTTAAATTTGAATAATGATAGGGATGACCTGTCCGTATCTCTATAGGAATATTGCAATTTATTGCAACAAATTCTCATTGATTCACCACATAAAAAGTAGTATTGATTGATTCCACACATAACTCATGTTGCAAACTGACTGTAATGAACCTCCTTAGCGTACACTGCAATTTAGCTCCTAAGCTCTCATTCCGTAATTTGTTTTCTATATTTAATTGTTAAGATGCAATACTGGGAAGGGGTATCTTTAGCTTACCCTTATATAATCATTATTAATTCTATAATGAACTCCATAGTCATTATCAATTTAATAATAGATTGGTTTTGGTATGGTCTTTAGCCCTTCTGTGAAGGCATATGTGTTTGCTTTCTAATAAACATGATTTAGTAGATGAAGACAGAACTAACCATAGCATGCAACCTATACTAATTTCCTTAGAGATATTTTTCATTATAGGCACACTAGGTACCATCAGCAACTTGGTGATATTGAAGTCAATTTCACTAGATATTTTACAGACCCATATATGTATAACTGAAAGATGTACCGTCAATTCCTTATACCGCATGTAGGAGCAACTAATTTCATTATGCATGACATCAACCATGGTGAACCTTTGATAATGCTATGGAAGATATTCCCCCATAATTGTTCCTCATGCATGAACATCTACAAAACCCTAAAACATGATACTCTTTCTTACCAGTGTAAATATAACCTTAATAACTTCGATATGCATATGAGAGAACAACACAATTACATGCATTATTAAATCCGTCATTTTTGTAAAAGAGGAAATTAAGTAATCCATATATATGAGTTGTAGAATTTAACATCCTAATGAATCGATTAGTACAAAAACACATGTAATTCATTCAAACATTTTCATGGTGAGGAAACTCAGATAATCATCTAATGAAAAAAACTAGAATGATAGCAAAGATTTAATAAAATCCTCTCCTAAACAAACTGGAAATAAAACAAGGAAAGAATAATCATCATACAGACAGTCAACGTGTCTAACACGAACTAAAACCTCACATGGAGGGAGGAGCACCACCACCTAGCCATGAATCACCTCTAATTACCCTCAAGCTGAATATCTTGTCAACGATCAACTGTCCTCAATCGATCAATCACTCGGTATTTAATACCCTCTTTCATGATTTAGTTACGATTAGCGCCGTCCTTCTTTTATGTATTTTTCCATTTGCCTAGGTCTTTTTTTAGAAAATCTTGTCTTTATTTCCCGTGAGGTTTTTCCTCATAAAATCTTGCCTTTATCTCCCACAAAGCTTTTAATATCCAGTGGATCTTTATCTTCCATCCATCCAATGGATCTACAATTCATCCAAGCTTGTCTAGAATCACATCTAGAATCTTTATCATGAAAGATTCATCTCTATCCCATTTCTCATGGATTTGGAAAGCATCTACTCTCTCTTGGTGCTACACCCTCCAAGTGATTTATTTTATTAATTTATTTAATAAAACGCTTTCTTTTCATATTACATGTCACCTAGCTATCGTAAGCTTAGGTTTAGAACAATTTAACCATAAAGGAGGGTATTAAGCCTAGCTTTCCTCGGCTTAGGTTTACAAACATTTAACATGCAAGGGAGGATATCACACCTAGTTTTAACTTAGCTTAGGTTCACAGTAATTTAGTACACAAGGGAGGGGTGTTACATACTCCTCCCTTTAAATTTTACACCATCCTCAGTATATTACTACATCATGTCCTCGTTCACAGGTAGTTGGTTTCTAAATCAACAACTGTCATAGCTTTTTCATCTCATGCAATTTTTCCAATGTACATCGGTCATAAAGAGTGCTCCCAACATCTCTCCTTCCATAGCCACATTGATCTCAAGGAGTGCTCTCCTTTCCTAGCTACCCATAACATTTTTCAAAGCATCTGTGAGAATTTATAAATGCAAAAGTTTAACTATGATAAATATCATGATCTGTTATTTAATCTTATTAAAGTAACTATTGCTTGTCATTTATTTTATCTGAAGAATGCACATTCTCTTCTTGCATTCTTTCAAGCCTTTGCGCTCTTGTCTAACACCTACTTCTTGCAGTCTCTTTGCATAAAATACACCAGTTAGCATATTTTCCACATTCATATGCCTGCAAGGTCATAATAGATTAGTTCACATAACAATATATATTCATCGTAATTGTATGTATGCCAACCATGATTAACCATAGTTAAATATACCAAACTTACATTCCCTCTTCTCGTTAACCGCAAGGTTTTTTTACTTGGCCCAAACATCTATCAAATGACTTTATGAATACCTGTACACAAGGTATGTTATACACACTAATACACATTTCATTTTTCAACCTTGTAGAATATGTGGTCATACGATCCCATATGTACTACATAGTCCATCTGTGGTATAACCTATAATACCATCCTCATGGTATCACGTGCATGACATAAACTTTATCCACATATTTTTCCACTATATTAGTATCATACCAACATTCTTTTATCTTTAACACTCTTTAGTTTTGAAGCAATTTTTATGATCATGGTTCATCTATGTAATTAAAAAAGTTTTATGTAAGTGTAGATCGATTTCAGATTTCATGTGGTTACAATATCAGTAGCATAGTATTTTATTCATGCATATTTTCATCTCTTCTACTTAATGTTATAAAGCATACTATTAACTCATAGCTTTTGAAGTTTAATATTCATCGGATCATTAATTCATCTCGTATGTTTCACTATCGCCCTTTTTATTCGTGAACAACCTGTTGGCAATGCATAATTCAGTGTAGTTATACATTAAAGTTTTTGCTACTTTCAATCCTACACTCCTTTTAGTTGTAAGTGTTCATGGAATGACGGTATTTACATGTTAGCGCATCTTTAATATTAAATCATCCTTTACCAAAACATGAATTATCTATTTTATGAATTCTTGTTTGAATTATGCAACATTTACTTATTTTGTTTAGACACGTTATCAACGCAATCCAATAAGAGATCCTTTGAAACCTGCTTGGTACAAATTATGCATTTCAATATACATGATATCAACATGTGACCTTGTAACATTTCAACATGGAACCTTTAACAACAAGCAACTTACTGTTCATTTCAATTTCAATTTCACTTCATTTCAATTTTGCTAATAAATGGAGAATTTGTATAGTATTAAAGAAAATCATTAACGTTAATATGTTTGAGCATGTTTTCATTTCAAAGCACATTTTAGTAAAACTTTGAGCTCAAGTTTTTGGTACAGTTTTGTTTTAACATGTTATCATTTCAAAACACATTTTTTTAGTTTTGTTTCAGCATGTTATCATTTGAAACCACATTTTGTTTTAGCATGTTATCATTTGAAAACGCATTTTTTTTAAATTAATAGCCAAAGATTCAAGTAGAATTCAATTTGAAACCATAATATTTCTTCCGTCTAAATCGAACTGGCAACAAAATTAGAGGAAAATTTTTTGGTACTTTTACTCAATGCCAAGAGCACAATAGCCTTTTCGAGGAGGATCTCATATACTTTTGCATATAATAAAAGATTAGAGAGTCTGATGTATTTTTGCATATAATAAAAAGCGGTTTGACACTAGTAATATATGTAAAAGTTAAAATGACAGGTACGAAAACGAGTCATTCTCATCATCAAATTTTCAGTGAAATTGAAATTTGAGATTTGGTGGATGTTGAATTTCATTTTGTTTGGAATCGATTCGCAATAATCTCACCTGTGTTCTCTATCCGTTTGGTCCAAAATATTCAAATGAAAATATCCGAAATCCATCTTAAATTCAAGTCGGATTAAAAGCAAGACGACTCCTCTTTCGACACGACGTCCCTCAACAAAGCCGATCTAGTTTGGAAGAAATTCCATCCCACGGATGGCTTGCTTCAAAGTAGACTATTAAGGAATTGTAACCTGGGGTGGAATTGTAACCATTCCATTTTACTTTTCAATTCAATATCATTATCAACGTTACAAGTTTTTTTCATTGATTTGATTAAGTAGACTATTAAGGAATTGTAACCTGGGGTGGAATTGTAACCATCCCATTTTACTTTTCAATTCAATATCATTATCAACGTTACAAGTTTTTTTCATTGATTTGATTTACACCATTGACGTGAATATTAAACCAAAAAATGATATGAACTCATAGCGTAGATTGATTGTGGCCGATATATCTAAGATATTGTCTGAAAGACCCTGTCTGCCCACACAAGCAGCTGGGTGCCTCAAGTCAAGGGCTTCGGCCCACCCAGAAGGCAGCAGGGGGTGTTCTGGCCGGACCTATTACAGGAATTTGAATGGTCTTCCCGGTTGATTTGAAGGCTTATAACATTAATTTCACTAATTTATCAACCGGTACATCTAAGATATGATCTGAAAGACCCTGTCTGCCCACACAAGCAGCTGAGGGCCTCAAGTCAAGGGCTTCGGGCCCAGCCACAAGGCAGCAGGCGGTGTTCTGGCCGGACATATTTTAGGAATTTGAATGGTCTTCCCGGTTGATTTTAAGGCTTATAACATTAATTTCACTAGTTTATCAATTCATTATCGATATCAAAATTAATGCAATGAGTGTTATTCATTCACAAAGTTAGACATGTGCATACCTCCATCTCTTGATATAACAAGATCGAGATTACTCCTTTACCAATTCATTATCAAAATTAATGAAATCAATGTTATCAACTCATCTTATGGAAAATGTTAACCTATCATAGATTTGGTAGGTAAATGTACATTTTCTTTGTCCTTGTAATTTCAATAGTAATTAGGAATTGATTTTATTTTTCATTTTAGTAATGTATTAGGTCATTTTATCACATTTCATTTTACCTTAATGGTGTATAAAGTAATTTTATATAAATCAATATAATTAGATCCTAATTTTCCTTTAAAATTTGTTTTGTATAAATAATAATATTAATAAATAATTATATTAAGAAAATAAAAACTTAAAATAATTGATATTAATATAATAAATGTATAATTATAGAATAATAAATTTAAGGAATTGACTTATTGAAGTTTTGAGTTGATATTAATAAAATATATAGTGAAATTAAATAAATGGAGAAGTCTAAATATTATATGATTTGAAATGTTTCCTTGTTAATCTTCAATAAATTTTAACTAAATATTTAATAAATCAATGTTAAATATTGATTGAATAGATTTAGATTAATCGAGATGTTAGTGCCTCTTTGATGTGAATAATACCTTTGACAACATCAAACAAGAAAAGTAAAGTTATAGCATGAGAGGGAAGTGTACTAAATTAAAATAAATAAATTTTAAACGAACATAAATAACTTATGATATCAAAAATAGTGAGATAAAATGACTTGCTATGCTATTCTGAGTTTGTATACGAAATTATTCACAATAAAAGTGGCACACAAAATGTATAGTGGTACACAACATTTATGTGGTAAAACCTTCACAACAAACATTTATGTGCAAGGAAAATACAATTTATTGGGAGAGAAATATTAGAATTAAGTTTTCTAAGACAACTACCTCATCTCTCATAATAATCATCATCTCTCATAATAATCATATGGATTAGGCACCATTAAAATATATTTAGTAACTATTTTTTCATTTTTAAACTACCTTTGCTAGAATAATTGCAGTAATATTTGTATGGCTAAATTAATTTTACATTTTCTTTTAAATCATTTTTGTTATATTCTAAAGAATTCACCTTGACAACAATTTTCTTAATGCTTAAAAATTCCTATCATTGTTTTTGCAAGCCAAGGGAATCTAGACACAACTGTATCTCTTTTGTCAACATTGGTTTCATAAATATGTGTTACAGACATATTTGGGCACTGCAACCCCAATCACATATGTCCATAAACCAAGGGCTTCTGAGTCCCTAAAAGTGTTGTTTCATGCCCTAAAGGAATAAGGTCAATTGATTACATCATCTCCCAGATGTTCTCCACAGAAAACTGCTCATAAATGGTTAAAACTGGACCATACAAACTGCTTAGTGCAGAGGGTGCAATGCATCTCACGTGCTTAGCGAAAAAAGTGTGATTCATACTGGAAACCCCTTATGTAGGGTGCGATGGGCGAGAGTAGACAAATGGCAGAGATAGTTTGCAAGGTGGATGATCATGAAATCTTCGAGAAACTTATCCTATGACACTTGCCTCTCTGAATTCGCCTAGGGATGAGTAAGAGAACATCAATATCTAAGTGGAATCAAGAACTATCAGAGAGAATACACTAATCAAAATCCCAGATGCTGACTCACCCCCCTGCAATCATCTATATATGGATCCCTCATCCCAGAGATCCAAAGGCTGGAATCTTGTATCTTGTAAGGAAGTGCTATTGGTTTCCTAGTGGAATATCATAGTGTTGGGCGATCTAAGCTTTTCATGAGGTGAATAAGGGATTTCATGCTGGGAGGATGATGCTGGGTTAGATCAATGGGTTGTAATCCTCTCATCTAATCTCTATATCAATAAAGCAATTCAAGTTTTCCTCCACATTTTTGTATGTTTGATAATATATGCATGTGTGTGGTTAATATATATCTGGTCCTATATTGTTTATGATTGTAGATCTCTGTACTTTGAAGGTATTATGCTACTTTGACTTTACAGGTACTCTTTGAAGTGGAGTGGTCAAGGGTGGAGCAGCAAAGATCTATCAAAGGGGAGAAGGAACAAGCAGAGAACCAAGTGAAAGATTGAGGTTGGTATTCTTTGCTCCTCTCCTATCTATTTCTCATAAAGGAAAGTAAAAGTAACTTTAATCTGTTTGTTTCTAAGATAGCTACCCATCTTAGTGGGACTAGCAGCTCTACATAGACATTAGATTTCCTGATAACAAAATGGCGACTCCACTGAGAAGTAAATAATTTGTTTTCTTGTCTATATTTGTTTGCTTTATAAACTTATAGATGGAGCTTGAAGTCAAGCTAGCTAGCCTTCGAACCGCATTTGCTAAGCAAGTGCAAAGTAGATCAATGCTCCTTCAGTCTATCTCCAGGTTTTGTTTATAAACTAAACAGTTGATTTGCAAACATCCTAATTTCCCTGGTGGTGGCTCAAGTAGCCTCATTAGATCATCCCCTATGATTTGCATTTACTGACTATCATTTGCTCGGCTTAAATCCCTGAACTATGCTACAAACTGTGACCCAGAACCAAGTTGAAGTCTCATCCCTAGACCATCACACCTTCTCCTCTTGGAAATCTGGATGCATCACATCTCCCGTGTGCAGCAGGTGAGATGCATCTCTCTTTCCCTGTGTTACAGGTGCGATGATCAGATAAGACTTCTTCTGCTTCTAGATTTTGGTTTTTTTTTCACTCTCTTTAGCTTTATTCAGGAATTTTGCTGTCTCTGGAAACTCACTTCCTTTGAATGATTTAGCCTCCATAGTACAAGGAACTCTAAATGTTTTTATGTGTTTTTCATCATTTACGATTCTCCTTTATAAAAAAGTAGCATAATCAAGTTGTCGTCTTTTGATTTGGAAGTGTTGCAAGTGTCGTATTCAGTCAAAGAAAAGAATTCTATTGTTCTTGATGGTTGATTACACTATTTCTCTTGTATTTGATTTGAATTAGTAGTTTTTCTAGTGTCAAAAGCAATTTTCAATTCAAAATCGCAAAGTGCAATCATTATCTTCCTTTTGTTTTTTGAAAAGAAAATCATTAGTATTGTCACTTGAAATGATTCAAATTTGTACTTAGCATTCCTTTTGCCATTCACACATTAAGAAAGCGAAAACAAATACATGCATGTACGTTTGTATTTAGACTGCTTGTTGATTTTGATTTAGGACAATGCATCTAGTGTGTGCTCTCTGATCTATGTTGAAAGAATCTCATTTCTCTTTCCTTATTAGCTAGGATTTATATTACAAAAAGAGCATTGAATGATTATTTATCATCTTAGATTGCATTTTAGGAATTATATATCTACATCACGCGATGAACCTAAAAGGCAAACTTCTTAAGAAAGATCAACTGTAACATAAATTGAATGAACATAAAAACACTTTCGAACCTAACGCATAACATTTAGAAGTCTAGGCTAGAGACGTATTCCGGTGTCGTAAAGCTTGGTAACTATCGCTTTCATCGTAGGTTGGGTGATTCCTCCTCCTTGAGACGACAAGTTCCAGTACGGACTTCTGCTCCCACGTACCGTCAAGTATATATTGGAAGACCACAATAGGCTATATCCTTTATCCTTAGGAAGCTGTGTCTGCCGCCTTATCAATCGCAATGCACTGAATACAACATTTGGGAAGATTGACTATTTTATCGTAAAAAGTATTCTGCAGTTTTGCAATTGGTTTGGCAATCCCTCTGTCTAGATTTCAGAGCAGTCTCTTTCATTCCTTTTCAAACTGCTTAAAGGAAAAGGTCCATCTAAGCACTTGTCACTTCAGGCTCATTAAAAATTGAAGGCGACTAGAGTCATCTTTAGCTTTTTCTCGACTCTTAAAAATTGAAAAAGCAAGTTGTGTCAAAGTGTCTAAAATTCATTAAATTCATAATGAGTTTTTCCCCTTTATTTTTAGTTGATCAAGTAATCTGGAATCGTGGAAGAAATTCAATCGAAACCCTGTCGTTCGCAGAGATTAATGAGTCAACCGTCTTTGACTCTGGAAACGAAACTATTTCGGACAAAGTGAGCTCATTTAATATGGTCAAAGTCCCCTGGTTTTCTTGGAACTTGTGTTCCAACATGCTGAGGGACTACGGTTACTCCAACCATCTCTGGTACCACTACCTATTTAGAAGAAGTTCCGCAGCCGCAATAGGACATTAGAATTGATCCTAGTGTAGCCGTAAATGCCTCTATTCCTGAACCAGCTACATCTATGGGTGATTTAGAAGGTGTTACCCCTCCAACAATTGTCACTACAGAGTATATACCTTCTTCGGCACCAGAAATATTTTACGGAACTGATGGTCTCCCTCTCCCACCTCGTTTGATTGCTATAAAAGAGATTGTTGATGATCCTTCATCCAATACTCCATTGCATTTTGGAGCTGGGATCACTCTATATCCTTCTTCATCAAAAGTTAGTCTCCCTTCATCACAAGTTCCTGTAGAATTGCTAGGAAATCTCTGATAGACTAGATATGTCTGAACAACTATCGACATCTAGGACTGTGTCATCTGATGCAGCAACAGTAGAATGTCCTGCTGCTACTTCAACAATGTTCGTCAGTATACCATCTGTCCCAGCTAGCTCTCAACCACTAAATGGATTCCACCTATGGACTATTTCGATAGTATGGTCTGTTCCCATTTGTTCGTCCAGAATAATATCTGGAATCTCTTATATTGAGTCTCAATAAATTGATCCTTCGCAACAGTATCAATTTGGGTAGTCTTGTCCCCAAAGGCCAATCATTCCTTTGAGCATTGGATTACCACCATATTGGGGGCAGTATACCCTTTCATTGTTTCCTCTGGGAGAACAACCATATGGGATTTTGCAGCAGAATTCAGGTCATGTTGGAATTACATCTAGCGGTTGGGTACCAATATTGCCTCAACAACCAAGAGTTGTATACTCAATGCAACAAAGCCTACCTATGTCGAATATCCCCACTACACTGCCCATTGTGACAGTGTCACAAGTACAAGTGTTGCCTCTTGTATGCCAACCTCAGGTTTGTCAAGTTGCAATACAACAACCTCCTATCTCCACGACACAGCCACAATCACTGATTAGTGGATGCCTAACCGGAGCGACCCACGTTCAAACGGGTACGATTACCCCTTATCTTGGTCAAATAGCCAGTATTGGACAACAACAAATGGTTTGACAACCATGGCTGGTGCAATATCAACAACCACAATTCCTACAAGTTTACCAAGGATCTAAGCAACAATTATTTGCAAGTAATGGGCAGCCGTATATTCAAAATGGTCAACAACAATCATTTCATAATGGTTATGCCCATCAACCTTACCAAAGTTATCAGCATCAAATGCACTATGCTGGTATGCAAAGACCCATTGCTTAGTGAGCCCATCTTATCCTGGGTATGCTTCTCCAAACCTGAATCAACAGTTGCCATTTATGGCGACTTTAGAGTTACCGGATCTAAATTGGCTAACAAACGATCCAATTGCTTATGCCCCTTGGTGGGCAGCGATTCCTCACAAACCTCTATCAGATATTCCTAAATTTAATGGAAATTCGGGTGAAGACCCGTCAAATCATGTGATGACCTTTCATCTGTGGTGTTCATCCAACACTCTAAATGATGATTCGATTAGGCTTCGCCTTTTTCAGAGAACGTTAACTGGTCTGGCAGAAAAATGGTAAATTGAATTGCCTAGAGCTTCATTTGATAACTTCAGCACCCTTGCCACAACCGTTTTAACCCATTTTCAATTACCCATAAGGTATGAAACAAGAACAAAGCTCCCTACCAATTTTAAGCAGACGACAACCACTCATATATCTGATCATATCCATAAGTGGTGATGTCATCGTAGAATGGTAAAAACATATGTTCCTGCTCAAATGTTAGCTGAATGATTTATTAAGTCATTTTTACCTTCTATAACAGAAGATGTGGCAAAGGGAGGGGTCGTCACTGAAGAGCAAGTCATTGTTCATGTGCAATATCTAGACTTGATTTATACTTAGTCTGGTATGCTCTATGAAAAAATACCTGATGCTCCTAGACCGGAATTTTCCATTCCTCCTCCTCCTAAATCAAACAAGGACTCTCATGCCATAAATGGCATGATAGGTATGACAAGCACGAAATCAACAAAGGCTACATCTAAGAAAGCCTGTAAGATTTCTGATCAAAATGCAAATGAAGAACTTCTGACCTTAGAGGTAAACACTGTGTCGACTGACAAAGGCAAAGAACCAAAGAAACTAGGAGCCAAGAAGAAGATGAAAGAGAAGGAGAAGGAGAAGAAAAAGAAGGAGGCAAAGGCAGAAAGGGGCAACTGTGCATCATCTAGCGAAAATCCACACACTGCACCATCCAAACCAAAATCTCCATGTGTCATTTGCAAAGGGGACCACCATCATTGAGATTGTCCTTGAATCCCTTGGATCTTAAGGGATTGGTCTCCTCGTTTGCACAATCTGGTGTTGTCAACCTCTGAAGATCATGTGGAGAGTACATCATCAACTAGCAAAATGAAGACTTTAGATAGAAAGGAAAATGTAAATTTCCTTGCAAACTATATGAAGGAAATCATGCCGTCCACCATTGTCCCTTCGTGGATGAAGCTAAAAGAGTCTTGGATAACCGTCCTGCTTCACCGCTATGGATTCCTCCCAGGTACAAGAAACTCTTGCCGAGTCCATCGCTAGTTCAAAATCTAACTGAAACAACGTTGTGGTCGGTCGAAGCATCTATCATTGAAGATAAGCCCTCTGAATCCACACCAGATGAAATTCAAGAGGTTGAGACGGAAGTCGACACGGTCCTATCTTCAAAAGGTCCATCTTCGGATGATACAGTCGCTGAAGAGAATGAGAACGACGTTTTCAAATAATTTTTGTAAACATGGACTTCGATGAACATGGGGGCAATCTACACGTTCCTTTAATGTAGGAAGTAAGTTCATTAGGGTCATATCCGGCCATTTATTCGGTCCCACCTCTGAGCAACCTAGTCATTTCCTTCGATTGGAATCTACTTGGTAGACCCCGTTTACCGCCTAATGTACCATTCCAAATCATTGTACAAGCTTACAGAATTGTCATGGTCAGTACCATCATAGATGAGGGGGCTTCTGTGAGTATCCTTTCCTCAACTTCTTGGAAAGTGCTTGGTTCGCCATTGCTTCTGCCTGAGATGTGAAATCAACAGGTTTTGATAAAGTAACCAGTCGATCGTTAGGGATCCTTCCAAATTTTCTTATAACTATTAGAGGGAAAACTATATATCTGAACGTAATGGTAGTCCAAGGACCTTTAGATTATAATCTACTCCTTGGGCATCACTATATTTATAGCATGGGAGCCATTGTCTCCTCACTCTTTCGAGTAATGTTTTTTTTGCATGAAGGCCGAGTGGTCCAGCTTGTAGACCAGTTTTCATTCCCTGGCTCACACATAGCTAATAGTCAAGTACCATCCCTAACTGGTCTTTTCATGTAGGGAATGTCTCATCAATCTCCAGTCCATCCACCTGAAGAGCACGAGTAATTCGGTGGCCATGATCGAAACCCAGGGGACATGCACCCTGGTCTGCTTCGGCAGGAAAACTTTAGGTATAGGGTAGGTTTCCGCGTAGGAATATGATTAGTCTGACATGGCCATCCATTTAGGAAAATGGGGTTAGACTAGAATAAGATACCTCCATTAGAAGGTAGGCCTTTCCCAACAGAACAAATGTTTTGTCTGCAAATTGAATGGTAACCTGGAAACTCTACTTCGCTATACTTGGGGGCATGCAAACCTTTTGCGCGCAAGTGAAAAGTAGACAGTGTAATGCTAAACCCATAGTTTTACCAACGTCAACTACTTAAGTTAGGTGAGTGGTCAAATCGACCGTTCACCTTCGCAGGGGCCAAATGGTGCCGGCGAGGTACTGGAAAAATTTTCATACCTAACCTTAGTAGTTAACTAACCCCTAGGACAGTAGTTGGTTGTTCCTGGCTTACATAACGAAAAGATGCGGAGTAAATTCTCGAATGGTGCAAGCTCCTTAAAGATTGAACCTATGGATGAGACATCCTTATTATACAACTGGAACGAGCAGTTTTTATGTGAAGTTCAAGCTCGTTAAAAATTAAACCTAAGAAATGAGCAAATGTTCCCCCAGAGTTTAAGCTCACTAAAAAATGAACCAACCTCTAGTAAATAACCATTGTGAATGCATTATTATCAGCTTTTGAGCCCTGGTTGTGTTCTTGGCATCACCTCCACTTTGTTTAGCCAACCATACACCTCCATTTGATTTTTTACCCTTTTAATTAACAATTTGAAGAGTGATTCTGTTAGCCATCCTTATGACACTGTCGTGATTGGAAAACTCGAAACCTTACCTGGAATTAGTAGCTACCCAGAAATATCACCCGTTCCTCAAAGACGAGTCTCCTTTAAGCTCTTTTCATCTGACTCGTAAAATGTGAAAATATTGATGAGTAGTTGGCCTCTCCAACTCATTAAAGCTATGGGGAGTGTTATCCCTCCTCTAGATTTTAATATTTTTGGACTTGAGGGATTATTACACAAAAATCTTGAGCAATTGTCTTGTTCAGCTCGTTAAAACTATCGAAAATTCATCCCTTTCGTATTATTTTATACTTTTTCAGACTTAAGGGATTATATGACGAAAATGGATTACTGGAGTTTCCTTTCCATCACTTTTTAGACTCTCTAAAACTGAAAAAGGACTGAGTTGTCTTTGTCATTAAACTCGTTAAAACCAATAGCGACAAACTTGTCCATAGAGACGAGAATGAGTTTCATTGTCGCTAGGCTCGTTAAAACATAGCAACGAGTTTGCCCCAAGGGAAAACTATAGAGCAAGCATATGTTATCCTCCTCAAGCTTAACAAAAATAAAGAGGTACTGGTCAGCAATGACTGGGGAAAAATTGGGAGGAAAACTTGAAGAAACTTTATTGGTAGCGAGTCGCTCTTGAACATGACACTTTCACTCCATCACCATTATTGAGTGAGGTTGGGTTATTCTGTTCATCGGTCATATTACCATTGGTCCACCATACCATCCATCTTTGGGGTTAACGCTACCAATCCATTTTAGTGTCACCAATATGTTCAAGAGAAGTTGATTAGAGAATTCACCAACCCCATCTTGTGTCTCATCTGCTGCAATACCTTGGTGCTTCATTTCTTCATGACTGCCACCCTGAACCCTGTATCATCAGATCATTTTCACATCCACAAAATCATTTTCTTCGTTCCATGTCATAGATGTGGGATTCAGTAAGGCCCTCCTACGATGGGTTACTTCTTGTCAATGACAGCTCATTATCCGAGAAGTCAACTTAGGAACAACCCTTTCAGTACTTTGAAGCTTGCATGCCTCAATGGCAAGTTTCTCACTTCCGGCGACAGGTTTACATCAATGGCCTTCGATCGAATGATTTTGCGTGGTGGTTGATGCTAATTCCCTTCTCCACACCACGTGAATTGTACTATAGTAACTTGAGGGTCATCATCATTATCTGTGATTCCTCTCATGCCTGTTAATAACTTACATCATTGGCTAGTAATCAGGGGATGTCTTTCCATGTTCGACTCCAGAACATTTTTCACATGGATCAACTTGTACTTCGGGTGAAGATTGGATGAGTATGAAGACCCTGGATCTAGTTTCACTGATCCAGGCTGCGATATATTTAGGAAAATACAGACATCATTGCTGCATAGATAATCATCCAAATCAAAGGATGATGGCTCTACCAGAATCATCAGTCTGCCACACAGATGGTTGTCTGTCCTATCTACATGAAAATGAATTTATAAAGCTGAGCACGGGAATGCCCGCCTCTGCTAGATCAAGAAAATTCTATGAAGATAATGTATTATATTGTATCTTATTATAGGTCGCCTTCTAGTTCAAAAGAACCTCGGATCCTCATGATAAAGCATTTCACCCGACATCAAAAGATTTTCGACCTCACGCTTTAGGGGGCAACTGTTATAGACATATTTTGGCACTACAACCCCAATCATATATGTCCATAAACGAAGGGCTTCTCAGTCCCTAAAAATGTTGTTTCATGCCCTAAAGGAACAAGGTCAGCTGATTACATCATCTCCCAGAAGTTCTCCACAGAAAACTACTCAGAACTGGTCAAAATTGGACCATACAGACTGCTCAGTGCATAGGGTGCAATGCATCTCACCTGGTCAATGCAAAAAGTGTGATGCATACTAGAAACTCCCTTTGTACGGTGTGATGGTCAAGAGTAGACAAATGGCAGAGATAGTTTGCAAGGTGGATGATCATGGAATCTTCCAGAAACTTCTCCTGTGACACTTGCCTCTCTGAATTCACCCAGGGATGAGTAAGAGAACATCAATCTCCAAGTGGAATCAAGAACTATCAGAGAGAAGACACTAATCAAAATCCCAGAAGCTGACTCACCCCACTGAAATCATCTATATATGGATCCCTCATCCCAGATATCCAAAGGCTAGAATCTTGTATCTTGTGAGGAAGTGTTGGTGGTTTACTGGTGGAATATCATTGTGTTAGGTGATATAAGCTTCTCATGAGGTGAAGAAGGGCTTTCATGCTGGGAGGGTGACATTGGGTCAGATCAATGGGCTGTAATCCTCTCTTCTAATCTCTATATCAATAAAGTTATTCAATTTTTCCTCCACATTTTTGTATGTTTGCTAATATATGCATGTGTGTGGTCAATATATATCTGGTCCTATATTGTTTACGATTCTAGATCTTTGTACTTTGAAGGTATTATGTTGCTTTG
This sequence comes from Pinus taeda, assembly GCA_000404065.3. Lineage (NCBI taxonomy): Eukaryota > Viridiplantae > Streptophyta > Pinopsida > Pinales > Pinaceae > Pinus > Pinus taeda. The sequence continues at coordinate 114,376 of APFE031626204.1, read as the reverse complement.
ACATTACAGGTAGTATTTGAAGTGGAGTGGTCAAGGGAGGAGCAACAAAGATCTGTCAAAAGGGAGAAGGAACAAGCAGAGAACCAAGCGAAAGATCAAGTTTGGTATTCTTTGCTCCTCTCCTATCTATTTCTCATAAAGGAAATCGAAAGTAACTTTAATCTTTATGTTTCTAAGATAGCTACCCATCTTACTGGGACTAGTAGCTCTGTATAGACACTAGATTTCCTTATAACAAGATGTCTTCACAATTTTGTCTAGTGTGAACCTTTATAAGATACTCCACATCCATCAGCAACATGTTTTACAAAATGGTACTTTATATCAGTGTGTTTGGTATTACCATGAAAATTTATATTTGCAGTGAATTGTAGAGAACTTTTACTATCGCAGAATATAGCTACATTGTTGTATAATCTCCCAAGTTCTCCTAGAATTCCCTTCAACCAAATTCTTTCTGCAACCATGTTAGACAACAATGTAGCCTACCTCTATGGTGGATAAAAAAATTGTTTCCTGAATCTTCAACATCCAACTAATGGGCCCCCTTTGTAAGAGTAAACACATATCCTAAAGTAGACTTTCTTTTGTCTAAACCACCTTCAAATTATGAATCAACGTATTTTCAAACATAATCATTACAACCATTAAAGGTGATACAATAATCATTAGTTCCTAAAAGATACCGAAGCACCCATTTCACTGTAGTCCATTGTTGTTTTCCTCGATTTTCCATGAACTTGTTGAAAACATTGAGTGCATGTGAAATAAACCATTGCATGCATCATAATTGCTAATACATTTACATATGGTACATGAGTCATATAATTTTTTTCGTGTTTGTTACTTAGACTTAAGCCTAAACAAAGCTTAAAGTGAGAAGAGAATAGGATATTAACGAATTTAACATTGTTCATCACAAAATTCTGAAGTATTTTCTCTACATAGTTCTCCTATCAAAACCTAAACTTACTAGGCTTTTTCTCTATGTGTATTTCAAAGTGAAAGATTTTTTTTGTACTTTCCATATCCTTAGTATCAAACTTCCCTGCGCTTTAAGCATTTAACATATTGATCTCTTCAATGCTTTTACTTGTAATGAGAATATTTCCAACATACAACACTAAGATATTGAATATGTCATTTAAACTTTTAAAGTGAATAGAATAATTATGTTCACCTCTAGTATAATTTTAGTTCATCATGAAAGAATCAATCTTCTTGTCTCAATAACTTGGTGACTACTTCAAGCTATACAATGATTTCTTGAGCTTGCAAACTAATTATCCATTGTGACATTTCACAAAACCTTTTATATGTTCCACTAAAAATACTCATGCAAATGTTGATGTAAGAATGTTGTTTTAGCATCTCATTTATCTAACTCCAAATCAAGCAAAGTAACTAGAGCCAACAAAATATGGACATATACAAGTTTAACAAATTTTAAAAATATTTCATGGAAATATATACATTCCATCTGAGAGTAACCTTTTGTAACAAGTATGGCTTTATACCTTTCAATATTTCCATCAATTTAAATTTTCAATTTGACAACTCATTTACATCCAACAACCTTTCTATCTTCGAGAAGTTCTACAAAATCCCTAGTTATGTTCCTCTTCAATGAATCCATTTCTTCTTTCATTCTTGCCATCCATTTGGTATGATTCACATATCTAATAATTACTATGAATAAGAAGGTTCCCTAGCATCAATAATGAAATAAATAGATGAAGAGAAATAAATAAAATGCTATGGAGGCTTTCTTTCTCATGCAGATCTTCTCAATTTCAGTTTTGTACTTTAAACATCTTATTGAATGTCTTCAACATATACAAATTATCTATCATTAGAAGATTATTCTTCATTCCATGTTTATGTATATGATTTAGTCTCAAGTTATTTTTCTCGGTTTCATATTTTTTCTTGTACCTGTTCTTATTTTAAAACATCTTCTTCTTGATCTACTTTAACAAGAGAATATTCATCAAATATCAAAACTCTACTGATAAAATTTTTGTGGGAAGTATGATCCACAAACTATATCCCTTGGAAAGACCATCATAAGCAACAAAGATGTATTTTTTTTCAATTTAGGGTCTAGTTTAGAATGTTGATTCCTAGGAGTAAGAGCATATGCATCACAACCAAAAAAAATTAAATTTGAATAATGGTAGGGATGACCTGTCCATATCTGTATAGGAATATTGCAATTTATTGCAAGAAATCCTAGTTGATTCACCAAATAAAAATTAGTATTGATTGCTTCCACACATAACTTATGTTGCAAACTGATTGTAACGAACCTGCTTAGTGTACCTTGGAATTTACCTCCTAAAATCCCATTCTGTAATTTTTTTCTATATCTAATTGTTAAGATGCAATACTAGCAAGGGGTATCTTTAGTCCGTCATTATATCAGCATTAGTAATTCTATAACGGACTCCATTGTCATTATCAATTTAATTATAGATTGGTTCTAGTATGGTCTTTTAACCCTATTATTAAGGCATATGAGTCTAATTTCTAATAAACATGATTTAGTAGATGAAAACGGAACTAAGCATAGAACGCAACCTATACTAATTTCCTTAGAGATATTTTTCATTATAGGCACAATAGGTGCCGTCATCAACGTAGTGACATTCAAGTCAATTTCACTAAATATCTTACACACCCGTATATGCATAACTAAAAGATCTACCATCAATTCCTTATACTGCATGCAGGAGCAACTAATTTCATTATGCATGATATAGACCATGGTGAACCTTTGATATTGCTATGGAAGATATTCCCACATAATTGTTCCACATGCATGAACATCTCGAAAACCCTAAATCATGTTACTCTTTCTTACCAGTGTAAAGATAACCTTAATAACTTCGATATGCATATGAGGGCACACCACAATTACATGCATTATTAAGTCCATCATCTTTGTAGAAAAGGAATTAAGTAATCCATATATCTAAATTGTAGAATTTAACATCCTAATAAATCCCACTACTATAAAAACACATGTAATTCATTCAAACATTCTCATGGTGAGGAAATGCAGGCAATCATCTCATAGAAAAAACTAGAACAATCATAAAGACTTAATAAAATCTTCTCATAAACAAACTGGAACTAAAACAGGGAAAGATTGAGAATCATCATACAAGCATTCCATGCATATGACACCAACTAAAACGTCACTTGGAGGGAGCAGTGCCACCACCCAGCCATGAATCACCTCTAATTCCCCTTGAGCCAGAGATATTTCTAATGATCAGCTATCCTCAATTGATCAATGCAATGGGTATTTAACACCCTCTTTCATGATTTAGTTAGCATTAGTGGTGTCCCACTTTTATGGATTTTTCCATTTGCCTAGGTATTTTTTAGAAAATCTTGTCTTTATCTCCCATGAGGCTTTTGCTCATAAAATCTTGTCTTCATCTCCCGCAAAGCTTTTATGTCCAATGGATCTTTATCTAATATCCATTCAATCGATCTGAATTCCATCAAAGTTTATCTAGAATCACATGTAGAAGCTTTATCATGAGAGATTCATCTCTATCTTGTTCCTCATTGGATTTGGCAAGCATCTCCTTTCACTTGGTGCTCCACACTCCAAGTGATTTATTTTATTAATTTATTTAGTAACATGTTTCCTTTTCATATTACATATCACCTAGCTATCCTAAGCTTAGGTTTAGAACAATTTAACCCACAAGCGAGGATATCAAGCCTAGCTTTCCTTGGCTTAGATTTAGAAACATTTAACACACAAGGGAGCATATCACACCTAGCTTTAACTTAGCTTATGTTTACAATAATTTAGTACACAATGGAGTGGTGTTACATACTCCCCCCCTTAAATTTTACATCGTCCTTAGTGTATCACTACATCATGTCCTCGTGCATAGGTAGTTAGTTTCTATATCAACAACTCTCATAGCTCTACCATTTTATGCAATTTTTCCAATGTACATCGGTCACAAAGAGTGCTCAAAGAACCTCTCCTTCCATAGCAACATCGGTCTCAATGAGTTCTCTCCTTTCATAGCTACTTGTAACATTTTTCAAAGCATTTGTGAGAATTTATAGATGCACAAGTTTAACTATGATAAATATCATGATCTGTTATTTGATATTATTAATGTAACTATTTCTAATCACTTATTTTATCTGAAGAATGCATGTTCTCTTCTTGCATTCTTTCAAGCCTTCGTGTTCTTGTCTAACACCTGCTTCTTGTAGTCTCTCTGTGTACAATACATCAGTTGGCATATTTTCCACATTCATATGCCTACAGGGTCATAACAAATTAGTTCACATAACAATATATATTCATCGTAATTTTATGTATGCCAAACTACGATAAACCATAGTTACTTATACCGAACTTACTTTCGTTCTTCTAGGTAACCTCTAAGATTTTTACCTCATCAGACATCTATCAAATGACATTATTCATAGCTTTACACAAGGTATGTTATACACACTAATACACATTTCACTTTTCAACCTTGTAGCATATGTAGTCATATGATATGTACTACTGTACATAATCCATTTGTGGTACAACATATAATACCATCCTCATGGTATCACCTACATGAGATAAACTTTATCCACATATTTTTCCACCATATTAGTGTCATACCAACATTCCGTTATCATTAACTATGTTATGTTTTCAATGAATTTTTATGATCATGGTTCATCTATGTAATTAACAAAGTTTCATGTCAAGTGTAAATCAATTCCAGATTTCATGTCGTTACAATATCAGTTGCATAGTATTCTATTCATGCATATTTTCATCTTCATCATACCTTTTGCTTAATGTTGTAAAGAATACTATTAACTCATAAATTTTGAAGTTTAGTATTCATCATATCATTAATTCATCTCGTATGTTTTACTATTTCCCTTTTTATGCCTCAACAACCTATTTCCCATGCATAGTTCAGTGTAGTTATACATGAAAGTTTTTTCTACTTTCAATCCTACACTCCTTTTAGTTGTAAGTGTTTATGATGCGAGGGTATTTACATGTTAGCTCATCCTTAACATTAAATCATCCTTTACCAAAAGATGAGTTATTTATTTTATGAATTCTTGTTTGAATTACACAACATTTACTTATTTTGTCGAGACACCTTATCAATGCAATACAATAAGGGATCCACTGAAAACTGCTTGGTACAAATTATGCATTTCAATTTACATGATATAATCTATTTGCATAGATTGTTAGATACCATTTTAATTGACCCAATGGTCTATACCATTTGTGCTACTTTATAAATGAATATGGTTTGAACTCAAGGATACTTATAGGTTCTATTATGCATATCCTTCGAAAATTGCAAATGTCCTCAAAATCTGTTTAAATTAAATTTCCCGTTATGTACATCTAGTTGCTATCGTGCATATATATGTATTTTACCTTCACTTCTGAACCACAATCTCCACATGCTCAAGCATGACTAGTTTCGATATTTACATGAAAATCAACCCAACAACATAACCTATAAGTGAAAGTAGAAAATTTCCTCATAAATCATAAGGATTTAACTCTTCTATGCAATTCCAATGAACAATTATGTTCTTAACCCCATGAAAACTACTTTTTCCCTATAGAATTTCCAAGTCTTTCCAAAATAGTTTCACATCTATGTTGCAAGTACCTCAACAATTCTAATTTGCAATATACAATTAAACCATTAATGAACTCGTTCATTGTGCTTTATGTAGAATTACTCACAAATATTTTCTTTTAGAAAACAAATTATTTTTGTTTTACATTCTTGACCATACCTTGGTTAATTTTATTCTCTCTTTCAGATTGCACCAGCTTACTTGTGCAACTATACTTCATACGTTTCTTTCTCTCAACTTGATCTTGTGCTCAAAAAAATGAGATGTTCATGAACTTTCTTATCACAGGCATGATCGCCTTCCTTTCCCATCCACACATCCTCATACTGGAGAATGTTGTAGCAGATAATTCGCTACAACTAGAAATATCTTCATAATGGCGATGGGAATTTGCATATTTTAATTGCATCGCTGTAAGGCAATTCACATGAAACTTCGTAGAGAGGCACTATCGTCTCGTGAAGATCAGAGACTTCTTTTGTATCATCACAAACAAAAATATGTGAGGTGATTCAGATACGTCCAAAGATTGATTCTTGCTACTACACCAAAAGAGTCTAATCAAATTTGCATTTTCTGAATCAACAAACAATTTGCAAATTACACATGAAATTCTGAAAAACAAAGAAGGGCGACTGCCACCTAATTAATAATAGATTCCTGGAGAGTATCATTGTGAGCACATCGCATAGAATGACTTGTAGTTTTTCTTTTGGTGCCTCATCATTTGACATAGATATTGACACCCTTACAGTTTCTAGGGCTCTCTCTTCCTTGATGACCTTCCTCATCGAGCTCCCTACTGTTGCTCAATTTCTCTTGATGAACCTTTTGTTTGTTATTTATCATGGCATTTCTACTTCCACAATTTTCTTGGTCTGAGTGCAAGTCAATAAACATTTGTCATGGAGTTCATTAAGCTATGGAAAACTACTGTAGAGATTCCAACTATATCATTTTATTGTGAGAGATCTCAAGCTTGAAATCTTGCTGGAAAGAATTAAGGTTGAAGGGGCGTGACAATATTTTACAAGGGCTCAACACCTTGAGAGCCATGAACTTTTGAAATCAATATCTCTTGACAAGTTTTACTCATTATCAACAAAATAATGCAGTATATACATTTCAGAGAAAAGTTGTGCATATTTTTAACTTTTAAATTTGTATAGAAAAAAATTGTATAGAAGAAGGGAATTTTAAGTCCCACATTGACTTAGTAAAAACACAATTCATATTTCATACAATATGGATATAAGGAAATGTCGTAAGACCTATGATTATGGATATCTTTTGTTGTAGAACAATTTATATTGTTTCCCTTAACTGTTGAGTTGAACGGTTTAATCTTTAATATTATTAAAGAAAAAAAATTCTATAAATTTTTTTAGTCTATTTGATTATATATCCTCCAGCCATTTCAAAAATTCAACTTTCTATTTATTTTCTTCATGTTTTTTTGGTTTGATGGTTTCTAAACCCACATTCATTATAAAGCATGCGTAGTGCTATGCCATTTGGAAATTGATTGTTGGTTGAGTCAACCTATAAAGAAAGCATTCAATCAGTCAAAGAGATGGCTACCGATCAAAGCCATGCACTGATTGGTGACAATAGAAACCTTACGTGGTTGGTAGTTTTTGGATTCTTCGTGGTGAGATGCATCAATTAACTAATGATACCATAATGTCAATATTAAAAAACATAGTGTTAATATTTGATATCATCCTTAAAATTTAGTTCATTCATATATTTCTATTTCCACAGGTTTCACTTGAAACTTGATGCTAGCATAGAACACCGATGACTGAGAAAATAATTACGTTATTTTAGAACCATTGAATGGGCATTATCACAAAAGGAAAATCTATAATCAACCCCAATAGGGTGTCACGAAATAAAAGAAAAGCACACAACTTACAATACAAGATAGAAGCAAAAGTGTGTAAAGTAATCTAAGAGGATTAACAAATGCTAACTAAATCACCAATAAAAAGATGGAAGGGAAATCATATTTTTTAGTTCAAACCCTAAATTTTAAACAACAGAAGTACCTATACTCATAGATAACATGGTAGTGTTTCTCAAAACACATATATTTTTCTTACGTATAAAACGTTTTCCACAACATCATGCACAAAATTCGATGGAAACTGCTTTAGGAACTTCGGTTCCCCTCCCTTGAAAAGAAATATGATAGGACTGCATATAAGCCATTGTTTTGAACCCATGAAAAGGGTTACAACTAATCCTAGAAACAATGACACAAGCATCACCATTGCAAGAGGAAAGATCCATTCCTTGTCCATGTTTGCCAACCAAAAATGTATCTGCAATAAGTGCTTTATTCTCTTCTCCATTCCTTTTTTCCCTTAAACAGTCAATCAAAGACTTTCGATTAGATCAAAATAGGGGAATTGAATCAATTACTTAGAAAATGACCAACGCTAAAATTAAAACACAATGATGGAAGCTAACTACAACCTAACTACTTCTTCAACCTAGCAATTGTGTAGTCATTGCAACAACCTTTTTCCTATTTTCATGACTCAAAATCCTACAGATCCATCACGTCTTTGCTCGTTTGAGCGGTTCATTAAACTAGAAAGAAATGAAACTAAATAACTGATTGGAAACCAAAAGAATGACACAAGTAAACATAGGATTTTACATGGTAAAACCTTGATAGTGTGTCAAGGAAACATCCATGGGGCAACGGATTAGATATTTATTAAATCAGTAATCATTCTCCATGATTAAAATAGTTCGGGGATTCATCAGTGTTATAAGAGCCTCCTCCATAACATAACTGTCGTTTTGGTATAAAACTAACTTGGCAATAACTAATACAGTTTTTACACATATTTACATAATTCATTATAAAATTTCAACAAACTCCTCCTTGACAACAATTTTCTTAATCCCTTGCCCATGCCCATTCATCATCCTTTCTACAAGCCAAGAGAAGCTAAACACCATCGTAGTTTCTCTACTGTAACTAGCTTCGTGAATATGCCTGCACAATTTTCCTATGTATGGAGCTTCTTGAGAGCTACTTTTCCACCATCGATCACATGTTTTAGAAAATGATACCTTACATCAGTGTCCTTGGTCTTGCTATGATAATTTGCATTTATAGACAAGTGAGTAGCACTTAGACTGTCACATACTACATTCACTCTCTCTTGCATCCTTCCAATCTCATAAAGTAGATCCTTTAACCAGATTTCTTCTTTAATGGCATCTGAAGCAGCTATATATTCCACTTCGGTAGTGGACAACGCAACTGTTTCTTGAAGCTTTGACATCAAACTAATTGCTCCACCTGCAAGAGTAAAAACATAAGTTGTAGTAGATCTCCTTCTATTCAAATCACCTGCATAATCAGCATCCACATATCTACATATTGATCCTTCACTATCATTAAATATGATGGAATGATTACTTGTGCCTCTTAAATACCGAAGCGCCCATTTCACTCCTCGCCAATGTTCTTCACCTGGATGTTCTTGTAGATACCATGGCATACATTAAGTTGCGTACAACATTTTCATATGATGCATGAGATATATACTGCTTTTCTCCATTAGTTCTAGGACTCAAAACCAAAGAAAGCTTGAACTGGGAAGCTAATGGAACCTTAATAGGTTTCACATACTTCATATCAAACTTTTCATGTACTCTTTCTGCATACTTCTATTGTGATAAACAAAGCTTATCATTTTTCTTGTCTCTGTATATCTCCATGCCCAAGATATGTTTTGCTGCTCCAAGATCCCTCATATCAAACATCCTAGAGAGTTTAGCCTTTAACATGTTGATTTCTTCCATGCTTTTGTTTACAAAAAGCATATCGTCAACATAAAAAGGCAATATGATGAATATGCCACCGAAACTCTTGAAGTATACACAATCATCATACTGACTTCTAAAATTTTTTTGGCTCACTAGGAAGGAGTCAAATTTCTTGTACAATTGCCTCAGAGACTGCCTCAGGCCATACAATGATTTCCTTAGCTTGAAAACTAATCTTCTGTTGCAATCTTGTACAAAACCTTTAGGATGTTCTGTATATATCTCTTCATCCAAATCGCCATGTAGAAAAATCATTTTAACATCTAACTATTCTAACTCAAGGTTAAGTAATGCAGTTAGTACCAACATAGTACAAATAGAAACAAGTGTTACAACCGGTGAAAAAATCTCATGAAAGTCAATAGTTTCAACCTGAGAATACCCTTTTTCTAAAAGCCTTGCCTTATACCTTTTGATACTTCCATCGAATTTCTGTTTTAATTTAAATATCCATTTTCATCCAAAAACACTTCTCCCTTTAGGAAGGTCTACAAGATCCTAGGTATTGTTCTTGGCTAAGGAATCCATTTCTTCTTCCATAGTTATTTTCCATTTCTCACTATCCATATCATCTATTGCTTCCTGATAACAATAAGTTTCCCAATCTTCAGTACTCAAAGAAAAGGATGAAGCAAAACCTTCATATCTTTTGGGAGCTTTTCTTTCCCTTGTAGACCTTCTTAGAGTGACTGGTTACTGAGCTGGTTCAGAAACTTCAACAGTTTCCTTTGTATCTTCATCACCTTTTCCTCCATAAGTCTCTCTTTCTTTTCGACTTTCACGAAAGGGTCTAGCCTCCAATTGAATTTCTTGATTTGGAGATACCTAATCCTATTCAATTCTTTCAACATTTTATTTTGAAAGAGAATATTCATCAAATGTTACATCTCTACTAATGACAATCTTCCGTGAAGTAGGATCCCACAACCTCTATCCTTTCACTGCATAGTAATACCCAACAAAGACATAACATTTTGATTTTGGGTCTAATTATGAATTAAAACAAAATATAAAAATTACAACCAAATATCCTTAAATGTGAATAATCACAAGACTGATCTAACCAAAATTCCTCAGGAATTTTACAATTAATTGCTACTGAAGGTGATATGTTAACTAAATAACAAGTAGTGGATATTGTTTCTTCCCACAACTCCTTTTGCAAGTTAGCATTTCTGATCACGCTTCTGGATCTTTCCATAAGAGTCTGATTCATATGTTCAACAACACCAATTTGTTGATGAGTATAAACAATAGTTTTATGTCTAACAATTCCTTCATCCTTATAGTATTGTTCAAATTCTAGATAAGTAAATTCACCACCATTGGTAGTTCTTAAACATTTATTGATTTGCCAGTTCTTTTTTCTACCATTGCTTTAAATTTCTTAAATACATTGAATACATTAGATTTCAGTTTTAACATAAACACCCAAAAGTTTTGGGATAAATCATCATTAACTATTAATAAATATAAAGCACCTTCATATGATACAATAGGAGATGGTCCCAATAGATTAGAATGAATATAGTCCAAATTTTCTTTACTATTATGACTTCCATTTTTAAATATTTGTTTACACTATTTTCCATACACAAAAAGTTTAAAGAAATCAAACTTCAAGGATTCCAAATCAAGAGGTAATTTATAGTTTATTAGTACCTGAAGACCTTTCTCGCTCATGTGACCCAATCATTGATGCCATAGGTGAGTACCTTCTTCTTCTTTCTCTGAGACAATTGTTGCTTCACTGACCTAAGTACTTCCTTTGAGTGTGTAAAGATTTCCAACCTTTTCTACTTTCATAAAAAATAGAGTGCCTTTTGAGACTTTAAACACTCCATTCTTACGTGTAAACTTATAACCATCCAAATCCAACACTCCTAAAGAAATCATTTTTTTCTTCAATTCAGGGACATGTCCAACACTAGTTAATGTTCTAACTATGTTATCATACATTTTAATCCTCATATCTCCCATCCCAATAGTCTAACAAGATACATTATTACCCATAAACATAAAACTACCATTTACAACTTCATATGAAGTAAACCAATTTCTGTGTGGACACATGCAATGAGAAGCACAAGATTCTAACAACCAACATTCAAAATACTAAGAGACATTACGTACAAGTAAAGTTTCATCTATCATACATAATTATTCAGAAGATAAAACTTCATCTATCATACCTAAATCAACCTAATTTGCTTCCTTCTTCTGGTTATCAGATTCTTTCCATTTCCAACAGTCTTTCTTAAGATGTCCAATTTTATTGCACTACTAACATTTCACCTTACAGTTCTTTCACTTTGATTTTGATTTGGAAGGCCCCTTTATTTTTTCTCCTCTTTCCTTTGTCATCCTTTGGTTATCATGGCTGCTGGTGCAACTGTTTCAGTATCATATTTCCTTCATACCTCTTCAGAGAACAGAGCTCCCACAACTAGTTCAAATTTCAAAGAATCAGCAGTCCTCAAACTAATTGAAGTTACGAAGTGGTCCCACGACTCAGACAAAGAACACAACAAGGTTATATCTTTGTCTTATTCCTAATTTTAACTTTCATATCTTATAATTGGCATACAAGTGTATTAAAAGCATTTAAGTGTTCTACAACTTTTGTACACTCCATCCAAAGATTGTACAATTGTATTTTAAGTAAATTTTATTGGTTAACAATTTCTTCATATATAGTTTTTCGATTTTTTCCCATAAATCTGTAATTGTACTCTCTTCAACAATGTTGCAAAGAACATAATCCGCCAGGCATAACCTCATGGTATTGAGAGCTCAGGCATCCAAGTCCTCCCAGTCTGAATTTGTCACGCTAGCAGGTTTCTTATTCACCCTGTCCAATGCTTTGTGCAACCGTTGTTGCACCAACAAATCCATAACTTTCAGTTTGCATAGAGAAAAGTTGTTCTTGCCAGTGAATTTCTCCACCTTGTAATTTTCATTTGTCATCTTCACGATTTCCTTCCTCCCAGCTTTCAACTAGGTTTACGTAAAAAACAATTGATTTGTCTTCTTCCAAGAAGGGTTTTCAATTCTTTCTACTACAATTTTTTTTCAGAATTCTGTTCCTTTCCAAAAAAAAAAAAAATCTTCAGATTGACTGAAAAATTGACAATAGTTTTCTGGAAAATTTCCCTTTAATTTTAGTTTCCTCGACAAAAAATTTCATTATTCAATGAAACCCCTTTTTGAAAAAAAATTCACAAATTCCCTATTTTTTTTTTTTTATTTCAGTTTCTTGAAAAAAAATATTCTCTACTCTTCAATCTAAAGAAACCCTTTAATGAAACCCTACTTCATCCTTCTGGAATTTTTTTACTCGTTAAATAAAAAATATTTTGGAAAAGATTTACTCGGATTTCTTAAAAAAACTGACCTCACCCTTCCTCTAGCGGAATGAAACCTTCACCCAATAGTAGAATTTATCTCTCTCCTTCAGGCAGAGAATTTCCTACCTCCCCCTTTTTTCTTCATAGCAATAAGCTCTTCCACTTCATATTTTTCTCCAGCAACAGCCGCTTGACCATCTCTCCAATTCGATGGAAATAACCTAAATTGTGGCCCAATGTGGCATAGACAAGATTGTCGACCATAGCTCCTCTTCAAGCGGCAGTTCAAAAAAATAATCTATGTAATCCTCTTCTCAATGGAAATCTTCCTCGTAGACTTTCATAGGAAGTTAATCGTGATAAAGGTTGCATAGTCTTTTCTATTTTTTTTAACAGATGTCAAAATTACTAGGGTTTCAACACTGGACATCTACACTCCAATTATGTGGTCTTCAATACACTTTCAACGAATAACTCACTGCGCATGGCAGGTAGTGGCGAATGTGCGCTCTGACACTTGACGGCATAGCAGGGCCACGTCTTTTGCCACCAGCATGAACACAAGTGATATAGGCTTCAATGGTGGATACACTGTGTTTAATCTTTCAAAAATGCACAATGCATCCCTCCTCGACCATTATGTTCTGATACCACTTGTTCCCCTGAGCAATTTATTAAACTAGAAAGAAATGAAACTAAATAATTGATTGGAAACCAAAAGAATGATACAAGTAAACACATGATTTTACGTGGTAAAACCATGGCAGTGTGTCAAGGAAACATCCATGTGGCAAGGTATTGAATCTTTATTAAATCAACAATGATTCTCCATGATTACAATACTTCGGGCATTCAGCGGTTTCATAAGAGCCTCCTCCATTATATAACTATTGCTTCAATATAAAATTAACTTGGTGGTAACTAATATAGGTTTTACATATATTCATTGTAATATTCCTACTTAGCCATGGCTAATTGGAATATTCGATTTTGCCCAATTTTTTCCTTCTATAGTTATTTATAAATAAAAAAGTGAGGACGAGGGACATAACTCACTTTAAGAATAAAAAGTCACTTCCTAGTAGCACGACGTTGTGACTTAAGGAGGAGCTAAGGGGGCCAAAGGGGGACGTAGAAATGGGGCCCACACAGGCACATGGAGGGATTGCGTAGGAGGGAAGAACGCATGGCAAGAGGGGAATCACCCAGGAGGAGGTGAGCTTAGGGTTTGTGAGAGGTAGAGGCTATAAAATAGAGAGGAGCCCCCTCATTTTGGATCATTTTGGTTATGAGCATTTGTGATAGTCATTTTGACTTAGAGCACACTGGCTATTTAGCTAGTCTGCAGCACTGTTTAGTGCATTGAGTGTCTCTGTTCGAAGATCTCACCCTTAGCCTCAAAGGACTTGGAGTGCCTGCTCGGGAAAGGTATTTCCATTGGCATTCCAGGTGTAGTTTCATCAGCATTTCAGCAGTAGTTTCGTTAGCATTTCAATAGCAGTTTCATCAGTGTCTTTGAGGAACTGCGTAGAAACCCAAGGGGGTGATTTTCGAGGGTCAGCCATTTTAGAAAATCTTTCTAGATTTTTCTAGGTTTTCTGAGTAGAGTCTGATTCCAGAGTTTTAGCCTTTTCTGAGGAGGGGAGTAGCCCCAAATCCTCATTCTATTTCCAACAACAGTAGTAGCACAACAGTTTTCCAGCGGCTGGGACGTAGATCAGTGTGAGGCCATTCATTTGTTATTCTGAGTGTATTTCTTCACTTCCCTTATGCAAGTCGAGGTGTCATCCTTCTGATCACCTCTGTACTCATTCCTTTACTCAGTATAATAAAATGGCTTACCATTTCTTGCTACATTTCCTGTGCATCTGTTTATATTTCATATGTTCATTATTGTTGTTGCACTACTATTATATCTCTGTCATTATATCTTTGTGATTTTCTCAGCTACTATACCACTTGTGCATTTTCCTGGTTGAGATTTTTCTTGGGTTTGAGGAATATTCCGGGTTAGGGATATTACAGTAGTATTAGAGCATAGATTTGACTCAGTCTGTGGAGTTAGCAATCTATGACACCAAGGGAAAAACCCTATATCTGTTACAGAGGTCAGAGATACAGGGACACTGGTCATAGATTGGAGAACACTTATGGAGAAGGAGATTGTGTTCCGGTGGTGGATGCAGAATAGGGGGAGCCTGTGGTGGACGCGGAGTAGGAGGATCTAATGGTAGATGATGATGGGAAGAGATTTGTAGATATGCTCCTCAAGTCCATGTACGATATATCGAGGTAGATTGAGGTGATGGGGCAGAGATTAACGACAATAGAGGCCAGATAGTGTGAGAGCCCATGGGTTTTTCAGGTTGGTGAGGGATCGGGCACATCCCACCATTTTCCAGAGCAACGTGATACTGCGTAGCAGGTGGCCTCAAATGCGCCTACATGGTCTACCATGCCCACTTTCTTAGGAGCCGACACGGGGGCCTTCGCCCAGCAAGAGGTAGAGCTCGGACATATGAGCAATTATTTTGCAAAGTACCAGGCCTATGGGCAAGAGTTTAGGAAAGCCCTCTCTTTCAGAGATTTTGTTTAGCTCCGACGGGATAGTAGACTCTGCAACCATCACAGAGGGTACCGACATTACCATGATGGTGACACCCACCATGCAGCGAGTAGATTCATCTTTACTACGTTTGATGGTTCATCAAACAGTTCGGAAAAGTCTAGGTTAGAGAAGCTAGACATTTATTTCCAACTTAACCAGATGTTGTAGAAAGAGGCCATCAAGGTGGCAACATTGCATTTGGATAGTGAGGCCCAGGATTCGTGGTTTCATGGGATGGTTACACCAGGGCACTCCACAGTGACGACATATGTCGATTTTACCAGGAGACTGATGGATTAATTTGATCGAAGGGATCCAAAGCAGCATTTTGTTAAGCTGACAAAGCTCAAACAGACAGGGAGCCTAGAGACCTACATTGCAGATTTCTTGAGGGTCTCTGTGATAGTGCGAGACCTATCCACAACATGGAGGGTCTATATGTATGTTGAGGGGTCAGCAAATCCACTTCGGGGTTTAGTCTGATCCAATAGACCAGCCACACTCCAGGATGCTATCAGCAGGACCCAGAACTTACAGGATGTCTTACCCAAGACTTGGACACCTTACCCCCAGAGACAAAATTTGCAGTCTAAGGGGAAGGATGTGAGGATTCCACCTCCAAAGGGGAATCTAGGACGAGTACAACTTGACTATGATGCTAGGAGGGAGCTGAAAAAGAAGTCGTTGTGCTTCACTTGTCAGGAGCCATGGGCACTAGGACATAGATATGCTGTTGATAAAGCACATTTTATTGAGGTCTTCTCCAAGAGCAGTGGAGAGGAGGATCACGAGGATGACATGGAGGCAGGAGATAGCCATGCCATATAGGTTCCTTTGCCACCAGCCCCGCTAGCAACAAGTGGCGCACCTTTTTCACCCACCGGAGGGGCCCTTGCAGCATTGCGAGGAGTTCCCAAGTATTTGACACTATGCGTATGAGGGACAATAGGTGGCAAGAGAGTATCAGTTTTGGTTGACAGTGCGGTGACCCATAACTTCATCGATGTCGAGATGGTTGAGAGGATAGGTATACAGACAGAGAGGTTCGATGGGTTTTTAGTCTTGGTCTTCGTAGATTAGACCATGACATGTGCTTAATATGTTTTAGATCTTTTAGTGACAATGGGCACCTACACATTGACTGACCACTTTTTCATGGTCGATATTCCAGACACCAACATGATACTGGGTGTTCAATGGCTTATCACTCTAGGGAAGGTCACGACAAATTGGAAGACCCTGGAAGTGCAGTGGGGTGGTGAGAAGAGAGGGAGACATGAGAAGATATGGGGACAACACACATATCCTCCTGAGACTGTTTCGGCTCATCAAATGGAGGCAGTATTTCGAAAGGGAGACATATAGTGGGTAGTGGAGTTGCAGGCATTAGAGGCAGGGACTATAGGGCAGATGATACACCAAGAGATAAAGTCTATCCTTGATCGGTATGCCATAGTGTTTGGGGAGATTCCACCAGGATAGCCACCAGATCGGGGGTTTGATCACATCATCAAGCTTGAGCAGGGCATACAGGTTGTGATTACCAGCCCCTATAGGCACCCCAAGGCCTATCGGGATGAGATTGAGTGGGTTATCTAGGAGTTGTTGGCTCTTGGGCATATCCGACTGAGCACGAGTCCCTTTGCTTCTTCTGTGGTGTTAGTGGAGAAGAAGGACAGTACATTGAGGATGTGCATTGACTACAAGGCCCTAAACAAGAAGACCCTAAATAACAGGTACCCCATACCCAGGATTGATGAGTTGATGGATGAGTTGAGAGGGGCACGTTACTTCTCAAAGATTGGTTTGAGATCTGGGTACCATCAGATTCACATGAGGGAGCAAGACATTCCCAAGACCGCCTTCAAATGTCACTATGGGTACTTTGAGTTCTTGGTGATGCCTTTTGGGCTAACTAGTGCCCCCGCTACATTTCAGTTCTGCATGAATTACATCTTCCGTAGTCACTTGAGGAAGTTTGTGTTGGTATTCTTCGATGATATTCTCATTTAGAGCAGGACTTGGGAGGAGCATCTCCAACACATTGAGACAGTATTGCGTATCTTACGGGAGCAACAGTTCTATGCCAAACTCTCCAAGTGTGAGTTTGGGTTGACAGAGATATTGTATCTGGGACACATCATAAAGGTGGACAGCATGAGGGTCCACGAGGAGAATATCAGGGCCATTAGAGAATGGCCAGAGCCAAGAAACATGATGGAACTTCAAAGATTCATTGACATTTGTACTTACTATTGGAAGTTCGTCAAAGGTTTCTCTCAGCTTGCTACACCCCTGATAGATTTGATGAGGAAGGGGGCTTTCAGTTGGTCAGATACAATGCAAGAAGCCTTTGATAGGCTCAAGGAGGTTTTGAGCAGCTACCCAGTGCTTGCGTTGCCATATTCTACGCAGCCTTTAGTTTTGGAGTGTGATGCATCGGGAGAGGGGTTCAGCATAGTGTTGATGCAGGGAGGTCACCCTATAGCCTTGGAGAGCTGGAAGTTCCTTCTGCACGAGAGGTTGTATTATATATACGACAAGCAGATGTTGGCCATCATGCATGGATTGGCTAAGTATCGACAGTATCTGGTGGGCAACAGGTTCAGGGTGAGGACTGATCACAACAGCCTCAAGTTCTTTTTGGAGCAGAAGTAGCTATAGGAGAGGTAGCAGAAGTGGATCAACAAGATCCAAGCATATGTGTTATAGACATTTTTAGGCACTTCAACCTCAATCAAATGTCCATAAATTGAGGGCTCTTAATTCCCTAAAACTATTGCTTGAGTGTGTAAAGGAACAAGGTCAACTGATTACATCATCTCCCAGAAATTCTCCACTAAAAACTGCTCATAAATGGTCAAAATTGGACCATACTGAAAGCTCAATGTGGAGGGTGTGATGTATATCACCTTCCCAATGTACAGGGTGCGATGCATACTTTTTTTCTCCTCAGTAGGGTGCGATGGTCGGGAATGGACAAATAGCAGGGACAATAATGTGAGGTGGAAGATCATAGAATCTTCTAGAAGCTTCCCCTCTGACACTTGCCATTGCATTTTCGACAAGGGATGAGTAAGATATCATCATTCTCCAAGTGGAAGTAGGAACTATTAGAGAGGACACTAAACAAGATCCCAAAATATGACTCGCCTCTCTGTAA
Source organism: Pinus taeda (assembly GCA_000404065.3). Lineage (NCBI taxonomy): Eukaryota > Viridiplantae > Streptophyta > Pinopsida > Pinales > Pinaceae > Pinus > Pinus taeda. Next base: position 95,748 of record APFE031626204.1, on the reverse strand, counting down.
TTGGCTATATATGGATCCCTCATCACAGAGATCCAGAGGCTAGAATTTTATAACTTATAGAGAAGTGTTGTTGGTATTCTAGTGTACATTCACAGTGTTGGGTGATTTAGCTTTGCTTGAGGTGAATAAGGGCTTCCTAGATGGAGGATGATGTTGGGTTAGAGCTCATGGTTGTAATCCTCTTGCTACTTTTCAACTAAATAAAGCTATTCTTGTTTCCTTCCATATTCGTGTGTACTTGTTTATATATGCTTGTATATGGTTAATGCACATATGGTCCTGCATTATTTATGAATTTATATCCTTGCTTCTTGCATAGCAGTATGTTGTTGTGATTCTACGGGTCCTTTTCAAGCTAAGAAGACAAAGAAGAAGCGAAAAAACTGTATCAAGAACGAGAGGAAATCGACCGCAAGACTCAGGTTGGCCCTCTTTGTTCTCTTCTCATCTATTTTCATAAAAGGAATCAATAGTAGACTTTGATTGTTTGTTTCTAGTATAGCCACCAATCTTAGTGGGAATAGCAGCATCCGTGTGGACACTATTCTTGTATAACAAAATGGCGACTCCGCTTGGGAGCGACCAGATTACTTGTTAGCCTATCTATCCTTGTTTCTTTTATAAACATACAGATAGAGCCTGAAGTCAAGCCAGCTAGCCTTTGAACTGCGTTTGTCATACAAATGCAAAGTAGATCAATGTTGCTTTGGTCAATCTCCATGTTTTGTTTATGAATTAAACAATAGATCTGCAAGCAATCTAATTACCCTGAGTGGTGGCTCTAGTAACCTCGTAGATCACCCTTGTGTTTTACATACATTGATCTTTACTTATTCAGCCTAAAACACCTGAACTAGATGGTAAACTCTGAGTGAAATCTCATTCAAAGTCTCGCACTACAACCATCACACCCTGCCTTCAAGGCAGCTTGTATGCATCGCACTTCCCGAATGGAGTAGGTGCGTTGCATACTGAGTTCACTGTGTAACAGGTGCGATGGTTAGGGAGGATTTATTTTACCCTCCGACTGTGGATTTTTCTCACTGTTTTCAGTCTTATTCAAGATTTTTTGCTATCTGTAATCAATGTACTTCTCTGAATACCCCCTTCTCTTGCATTATTCCACCTCGTTAGTTCAAAGAACTATAAACGTTTTTTTATGTATTGTGTGTCGTTTTAGTTCTCTTTTGCAAAAAGTAGCAGAGTCGAACTGTCGTCTCTAGATCTGCAAGTGTCGTAGCTGTCATTCTCAGTTTTAGAAAGCAATTCCACTTGTTTTAGATAGTTGATTATACAGTTACTATTTCATAGGATTTGAATTACTAGTTTTAAAGTGTCGAAAAGCAATTTCCATTTCAAAATCGCAAAGTGTCTCTCTTGCTTTCACTTCATTTTGAAAAAGAATCTTGTTGAGTACAGTCGCTTTAAAAGTAATTCAATTTTGAACATAACTTTCTTAGCATCATTTACACATTAAGAGAGTTGAAAACCAATACATGCAAGTGCATTTTCATTTTGAATGCTTGGCTTTATTTAGGACTGTGCATATTAGCGTGTGCTCTGTGCCCTGTGAAGAAAAGATGCTTGACTTTCTTCCCTTTAGTAGCTAGGATTTTCATTGCTGAAAGAAGATAAAACGTCTATTTATCATCTTAGACTACATTCATGAATTATACATACATCACGTGGTGAACCTGAAAGGAAAACTGTTAAGCAAGATCAACTTAAAATAAATCCAATGAATCTAACAATGCTTTGGAGCTTAACATACAACATCTAGAGGTCTAGGCTAGAGATGTATTCCGGCGTTGTAAAGCCTGGTAACTATTGCTTTCAGTGCTGGTTGGCTGATTCCTCCACTCTGAGATGGCAAGTGCCAGTACGGAATTGTGCTTCCACGTACCGTCATGTATATATTGGGAGACCACAATAGGCTGCATCCTTTATCCTTAGGAAGTCGTGTTTGTCGCCCTATCGATCGTAATGCACCAAACATAGCATTTGGGAAGACTGACTTCCATACCGTAAAAAGTATTCTGCAGTTTTATGATTGGTTTGGTAATCCTCTCTGCTTAGATCTCTAGAGAAGTCCATTTTGCTCCTTTTCAGACTCCTTAAAGGAAAAGGTCCTCTGAGCGCTTGTCACTTCAAGCTTAATAAAAATTGAAGGTGACTAGAGTCATCTTTTGTTTTTTCTCGACACTTTAAAATTGAAAAGAGAAGTTGTGTCCAAGCATCTAAAAATTTATTTTAATCGGAATAATGTCACAAATTCCCCCGTTGATCTTTAGGTTGAGAAAATGGAGTCTACTAACCAAGGATTTCCCCGTGAAGGAAATCCTAGTCCCTTCCTATCTTGGGGAGATGTTGGTCCACCCCATATGGCTGTCACTTCCACGATTGACAATTGGTTTGCCGGTCTAGCTCTTCTCTACCTCTGTCGTTCAGAATCCCATAATTCCTAAACAGTCTAACCAGCAACTAGATGACACTAGAGTTGCGTCCCAACTTTCTACTTCATCTGATTCTCCTTCTCCTCCTTCCTCTTCGCTTGATAAAGTCAATAAAGCTAAAAGCCAAGTAACTGAGAAGAATAAGAGGCAGAAAGAGAAAAAGGAAAAGAAGAAAAAGGAACCAAAATCGAAAGGGAGCAACCAAATATCGTCTAGCAAAAATCCACACACCACACAGTCAAAACCTAAATCTCCTTATGTCATTTGGAATGGAGACCACTATCACCGAGATTGTCCCTTCATCCCTCAGATCTTAAGGTACTGGACTCCTCATTTGCACAATCCGGAAGCATCAACCTCTGGCAATCATGTTGAATGCTCACCGTCAACCAGTGAAAGTGAAGCACATGGAAAAAGAAGGAATCCTAAAATTCCTTGTATGTTCTGTGAAGGCGATCACGCCGTCCACCGTTGTCCCTTCCTTGAAGAGGCTAAAGGATTTTTAGATAATCGTCTGGTTTCACCGTTACAACTTCCTCCTAGATATCAAAAACTCTTGCCGAGTCCCCCACCAGTTGAAAATCCGGTTGGCCCATCCTTGTGGTCATCTGAAGCACCTATCATTGAAAACGAACCCTCAGAATCCATAACAGATGAGAGTCAAAGGGTCAATATGGCAATTGACCCAGTATTGCCTTCTGAGTGTTCATCTTCGAACGATACTGTCACTGAAGAGAAAGAGAATGACATCGTTCAAATTCTATTCATGAACACCGACTCCGGTGAACTTGGGGGAAGTCCTCTCATTCCTTTACCGCAAGAAGGAAGTTCATCAAAGTCATATCTGGTTGTCTATTCGGTCCCACCACCAAGCAACCTCGTTGTTTCCTTCGACTGGAATCTACTAGGTAGACCCCGTTTACCAGCCAGTGTACCATTCAGAATCATTGTACAAGCTTACAAAATGGTTATGGTTGGTACCATCATTGATGAAGGGGCTTCTGTCACTATCCTTTCCTCAACTTCTTGGAAAGCACTTGGTTCGGCATCGCTTTTGCCTGAAATGAGAAATCTAACAGGCTTCGACAAGGGAATCAGTCGACCTTTAGGGATCCTTCCAAATGTGTCCATTACTTTGAGAAGGAAAACTGTTCACATGAAAGTTATGGTAGTTCAAGGACCTTTAGATTATAATCTACTCCTTGGATGCGACTATATTTATTGCATGGGAGCCATCGTCTCCTCACTCTTTAGAGTAATGTGTTTTCCGCACGAAGGAAGAATGGTCAAGCTCGTAGACAAAATGTCTTTCCCCGGTTCACACATCGCAAATAGTCAAAAGCCATCCCTGAATTGTCTTTTCACGTAAGAAACGTCTCATCGGTCTCCACTCCGTCCACCTGATGAGCGCGAGTGATTAAGGAAGATGTGACTGAAACCCAGGGGGCTTGCACCCTGGTCTGTTTCGGCAGAAAAACCTTAGGTATAGAGTGGATTTCTACAAGGGATATATGACTAGTCTGGTGAACCTGTCCTTACAGGAAAATGGGAACAAACTGGAATAAGATACCTTCGTTAAGGTTATGCCGAGTGGCACTACTCCCCTTTGTCTGTTTCGATAGACATCGCTGAGAAAGAATTTTATTTGCTATGCTTATAGAACTTTCTTGGTAACCTGGAAATTTTTCACTATACTTGGGGGCATGCAAACCTTTCTGCATGCAAGTGAAGAGTGGCTATTTATTTTTAAAATTTTGAGGACCTCTAACCCTTTAAACCTGTAAGGCTAGTCGTTTCCTCACTTGCATAAAGAAAGGATCTGTGGCAAAGCTTGAGAGATGTAAGCCACCTCAAAATAGCATCTCGAATGAGACATTTCTTATCATATGACTAGCGAGCAATGTTGTCGCAGAGTTCAAGCTCGTTAAAAAACAAACATAAGTCATGAGCAAGTGTTTCTCCGCACGTTTAAGCTCATTGAGAAATGAATAGGTAAATAACCATTGTGAATGCCTTATCGCCAGCTTTTGAGCCTTGGTCGTGTTCTCGCCATCACCTCCACTCTGTTTTTAGCCGATAATTCACCCCCATATGATTGTTTACCCCTTCAAGGAACATCTGCGAAGAGTGATTCTGCCAGCCATCCTTGTAACACTGCCGTGATTGGAGAATTCCAAATCTTACCTCGAATCAACTGCTACCTGAAACCATCACTCATTCCTCGAAAACGAGTCTTCTTTAAGCTCTTTTCACCTGACTCGTAAAATATGAAAAGATTGTCGAGCAATTGGCCTCTTCGGCTCGTTAAAACGCATTGGAAGTGTTATCCCTCTTCTAGATTTTAATCTTTTTGGACCTGAGGGATTATTACACAAAAGGATTGAGCGCTTGTCTTGTTCGGCTCGTTAAAACTATCAAAAATTCATCCCTTTTTTATTATTTTACGCTTTTTCAGACTTAAGGGATTATACAACGAAAAAGAATCTTCGGAGTCTTCTTTCCATTTCTTTCAGACTCTCTAAAATTGAAAGAGATCGAGTTATCTTTGTCGTTAAACTCGTTAAAA
>APFE031626204.1:0-90461 GCA_000404065.3 Pinus taeda | reverse complement strand
CCGTACCGTAAAAAGTATTCTACAGTTTTACGATTGGTTTGGTAATCCTCTCTGCCTAGATCTCTAGAGAAGTCCATTTTGCTCCTTTTCAGACTCCTTAAAAGAAAAGGTCCTCTAAGCGCTTGTCATTTCAAGCTTAATAAAAATTGAAGGCGACTAGAGTCATCTTTTGTTTTTCTCGACTCTTTAAAATTGAAAAAACAAGTTGTGTCCAAGCGTCTATAAATTTATTTTAATCGGAATAACGTCAAAAATTCCCCCGTTGATCTTCAGGTTGAGAAAATGGAGTCTACTAACCAAGGATTTCCCCGTGAAGGAAATCCTAGTCCCTTCCTATCTTGGGGAGATGTTGGTCCACCCCATATGGCTGTCACTTCCACGATTGACAATTGGTTTGCCGGTCTGGCTCTTCTCTACCTCTGTCGTTCAGAATCCCATAATTCCTAAACAGTCTAACCAGCAACTAGATGACACTAGAGTTGCCTCCCAACTTTCTACTTCATCTGATTCTCCTTCTCCTCCTTCCTCTTCACTTGCTAAAGTCGATAAAGCTAAAAGTCAAGTAACTGAGAAGAAGAAGAGGCAAAAAGAGAAAAAGGAAAAGAAGAAAAAGGAACCAAAATCGAAAGGGAGCAACCAAATATCGTCTAGCAAAAATCCACACACCGCACAGTCAAAACCTAAATCTCCTTATGTCATTTGGAATGGAGACCACTATCACCGAGATTGTCCCTTCATCCCTCAGATCTTAAGGCACTGGTCTCCTCATTTGCACAATCTGGAAGCATCAACCTCTGGCAATCATGTTGAATGCTCACCATCAACCAGTGAAAGTGAAGCACATGGACAAAGAAGGAATCCTAAAATTCCTTGTATGTTATGTGAAGGCGATCACGTCGTCCACTGTTGTCCCTTCCTTGAAGAGGCTAAAAGATTTTTAGATAATCGTCTGGTTTCACCGTTACAACTTCCTCCTGGATATCAAAAACTCTTGCCGTGCCCCCCACCGGTTGGAAATCTGGTTGGCCCATCCTGGTGGTCATCTGAAGCACCTATCATTGAAAATGAACCCTCAGAATCCATAACAGATGAGAGTCAAAGGGTCGATACGGCAAGTGACCCAATATTGCCTTCAGAGTGTTCATCTTCGAACGATACTGTCACTGAAGAGAAAGAGAATGACACCGTTCAAATTCTATTCATGAACACCGACTCCAGTGAACTTGGGGGCAGTCCTCTCGTTCCTTTACTGCAGGAAGGAAGTTCATCAGAGTCATATCTGGTTGTCTGTTCGGTCCCACCACCAAGCAACCTGGTTGTTTCCTTCGACTGGAATCTACTAGGTAGACCCCGTTTACCAGCCAGTGTACCATTCAGAATCATTGTACAAGCTTACAGAATGGTTATGGTTGGTACCATCATTGATGAAGGGGCTTCTGTGAGTATCCTTTCCTCAACTTCTTGGAAAGCACTTGGTTCGGCATCGCTTTTGCTTGAAATGAGAAATCTAACAGGCTTCGACAAGGGAATTAGTCGACCTTTAGGGATCCTTCCAAATGTTCCCATTACTTTGAGAAGGAAAATTGTTCACATGAAAGTTATGGTAGTTCAAGGACCTTTATATTATAATCTACTCCTTGGATGCGACTATATTTATTGCATGGGAGCCATCGTCTCCCCACTCTTTAGAGTAATGTGTTTTCCGCACGAAGGAAGAATGGTCAAGCTCGTAGACAAAATGTCATTCCCCGGTTCACACATCGCAAATAGTAAAATGCCATCCCTGAATGGTCTTTTCACGTAAAAAATGTCTCATCGGTCTCCATTCCGTCCACTTGATGAGCGCGAGTGATTAAGGAAGATGTGACTGAAACCCAGGGGGCATGCACCCTGGTCTGTTTCGGCAGAAAAACCTTAGGTATAGAGTGGATTTCTGCAAGGGATATATGACTAGTCTGGCGAACCTGTCCTTACAGGAAAATGGGAATAGACTGGAATAAGATACCTTCGTTAAGGTTATGCCGAGTGGCACCACTCCCCTCTGTCTATTTCGATAGACATTGCTGAGAAAGAATTTTATTTGCTATGCTTATAGAACTTTCTTAGTAACCTGGAAAATTTTCACTATACTTGGGGGCATGCAAACCTTTCTGCATGCAAGTGAAGAGCGGCTATTTATTTTTAAATTTTTTAGGACCTCTAACCCTTTAAACCTGTAAGGCTAGTCGTTTCCTCACTTGCATAAAGAAAGGATCTGTGGCAAAGCTTGAGAGATGTAAGCCACTTCAAAATAGCATCTCGAATGAGACATTTCTTATCATATGACTAGTGAGAAATGTTGTCGCAAAGTTCAAGCTCGTTAAAAAATAAACATAAGTCATGAGCAAGTGTTTCTCCGCATGTTTAAGCTCATTGAGAAATGAATAGGTAAATAACCATTGTGAATGCCTTATCGCCAGCTTTTGAGCCTTGGTAGTGTTCTCGCCATCACATCCACTCTGTTTTTAGCCGATAATTCACCCCCATATGATTGTTTACCCCTTCAAGGAACATCTGCGAAGAGTGATTCTGCCAGCCATCCTTGTAACACTGTCGTGATTGGAGAATTCTAAATCTTACCTAGAATCAACTGCTACCTGAAACCATCACTCATTCCTCGAAAACGAGTCTTCTTTAAGCTCTTTTCACCTGACTCATAAAATATGAAAAGATTGTCGAGCGATTGGCCTCTTCGGCTCGTTAAAAGGTATGGGAAGTGTCATCCCTCCTCTAGATTTTAATCTTTTTGGACCTGAGGGATTATTACACAAAAGGATCGAGCGCTTGTCTTGTTCGACTCGTTAAAACTATCAAAAATTCATCCCTTTTGTATTATTTCATGCTTTTTCGGACTTAAGGGATTATACAATGAAAAAGAATCTTCGGAGTCTTCTTTCCATTTCTTTCAGACTCTCTAAAATTGAAAGAGACTGAGTTATCTTTGTCGTTAAACTCGTAAAAAATAAATAGCGACAAACTCATCCAACAGGACGAGAACGAGTTTCACTGTCGCTAGACTCGCTAAAATATAGTGATAGGTTCACCCGAAGGGCGGATTATAGAACAAGCATATGTTATCCTCCTCAAACTTCACAAAAATAAAGAGGTATTGGTTAGCAATGACTGGGGAAAATTGGGAAGAAAACAAGAAGAAACTTTTTTGGTAGCAAGTCGCTCTTGAACATGACACTTTCCTTCCGCATCCATGCCGAGTTGGGTTATTCCGTTCACTGGTCTTCACCATTGGTCCGTCACACCATCCATCTTTGGGATTAACACTACCAATCCATCGTTAGTGTCGCCGATATGTTCAAGAGAAGTCATTCAGACAATTCACCTGTGTCTCACCCACTGCAATACATTCATGCTTTATTCCTTCATGACCGCCACCCTGAACCCTGTATCGTCAGTTTGTTTTCACCTCCAAAATCATTTGCTTCATTCCGTGTCGTTGATGTGGGATTCATTAAGGCCCTCCTGCAACAGGTCACTTCTTGTCGACATCAGCTCATTATCCAAGAAGTTGACTTAGGAACAACCCTTTCAGTACTTTGAAGCTTGCATGCCTCAATGGCAAGTTTCTCACTGTCGGTGACAGGTTTACATCAATGGCCTTCGACCGAGAGATTTTACATGGTGTTCGATCCCAAGTCCCTTTTCACACCATGTGAATTGTACTATAGTACCTTGAGGGTCATTGTCATTATTGGTGATTCCTCTTGTGCCTGTTAACAACTTACATCATTGACTGGTAACCAGGCGATGTCTTTCCATGTTCGACTCCAGAACATTTTTCACATGGATCGACTTGTACTCCGAGTGAATATTGAATGAGTTTTGAAGACCCCGGATCTAGTTTCATCCATCCAGGTTGCGATATATTTAGGAATATAAAAACATCCAGAGTACATCATTACCGAACAGATGATCATCCAAATCAAATGATGATGTGTCCATATCATCAGTGTGTCACACAGACGCTCGTCTGTCCTATGTACATGAAAAATGAATTTATAAACCTAAGCATGGGAATGCCCACCTCAGCTAGATCATGAAAACTGTTGTGAAAATAATGTATTGTATTGTATCTTATTACAGGTCGCCTCCCAACTCGGAAAAACTTCGGATCCTCACAGTAAAGCATTTCACCCGACATCAAAAAATATTAATGGCCTCATGCTTTAGGGGGCAATTGTTATAGACATTTTTGGCCACTTCAACCCCAATCACAAATTTCCATAAACAGAGGGCTCTTAAGTCCCTAAAAGTGTTGTTTCACTGCCTAAAGGAACAAGGTCAACTGACTACATCATCTCCCAGAAGTTCTCCATTGAAAACTGCTCATGAATGGTCAAAACTAGACCATACTAAAAGCTCAATGCAGAGGGTGCGATGCATATCACCTTACCAATGTACAGGGTGCGATGCATATTGTTTTGCTCCTCTGTAGGGTGAGATGGTTGGGAATGGACAAATGGCAGGGACAATAATGCGAGGTGGAAGATCATGGAATCTTCTAGAATCTTCCCCTCTAACACTTGCCATTCCATTTTCGACCAGGGATGAGTCCCAGATCATCATTCTCCAAGTGGAAGAAGGAACTATCAGAGAGAGGACACTAATCAAGATCCCAGAAGATGACTCACCTCTCTGTAATCATCTATATATGCATCCCTCATCACAGAGATTCAGAGGCTGGAATTTTGTAGCTTATAGAGAAATGTTGTTGGTATTTTGGTGAAAATTCACAGTGTTGGGTGATTTAGGTTTGCTTGAGGTGAAGAAGGGCTTCCTAGCTGGACGATGATGCTGGGTCAGAGCTCATGGTTGTAATCCTCTTACTACTTTTCATCTGAATAAAGCTATTCTTGTTTCCTTCCATATCCTGGTGTACTTGTTTATATATGCTTGTATATGGTTAATGCACATCTGATCCTGCATTATTTATGAATTTAGATCCTTGTTTCTTGCATAGTAGTATGTTGTTGTGATTCTACAGGTCCTTTTGAAGCTAAGCAGATAAAGAAGTAGTGGAAAAGCTCTATCGAGAAGGAGAGGAAATCGAGCGCAAGACTCAGGTTGGCCCTCTTGGTTCTCTTCTCATCTATTTTCATAAAAGGAATCAATCGTAGACTTTGATTGTTTGTTTCTAAGATAGCCACCCATCCTAGTTGGAATAGCAGCATCCGTGTGCACACTATTCCCATATAACAATATGACTTTGACATTGACTATGTCAAGGGTAAGAACAACGTGGTAGCAGATGCCCTTTCACGTAGACCAGCCACGTTGTCTCTTATGAGCTTGGATATAGATCAGAGGGCTCAACTCTTAGTAGAGTACTCCAAGGATAGGTTTGCATGTGAGTTTTTGGATGGGAAGGTGGCAGATGACAGGTACAGAGTGGTTGATGAGATCATCTATTACAGGGACCAGATCTTCTTGACTGAGGGGTCTCAGCTCAAGAACAAGATACTCCAAGCATCACATGATTCATTGTTTGTAGGAAATCAAGTGTTTACCAAAACCTATAAGGCCATTAGGGAGAGGTTCTCATGGAAGGACCTCAAGGAGGATGTACTCCAGCACATCTAGGAGTGCGATGTTTGCCAGAGGAACAAGGGAGACATGAGCCATCCCACAGGATTACTACAACCTCTTCCTATTCCGGAGGGGAGATGGGAGAGTATTTCGATGGAATTCATCACAGGGTTGCCCATGGTATAGGGCAAGGATTGCATCATTGTCATCGTTGACCGACTAACAAAGTATGCACACTTTTTTTCCATATCTGCACACTATACAATAGCACAGGTGGCCGAGCTATTCTTTAGAGAGATCTTCAGGCTACATGGTCTTCCTAAACCATCGCTAATGATAGAGACAACCGTTTCATGGGCTGGTTTTAGCAAGAGCTTTTCTGGTTGGTGTGGATGGAGTTGACACTGAGTACCAGTTATTACCCATAGATGGATGGGTAGACAAAGATAGTTAACAAGTGGCTAGAGGGCTACTTGCATAACTATGTTAGTAAGTAGCAACAAACATGGTTGAGGTGGTTGCATCTAGGGGAGTATTGCTACAATAGTTCACATCACATGTCCATTGGTATGCCAACATTCTATGCTTTATATGGGTATCATCCTTTATATTCTGTTGATGTGATGTTTGGTGATAGCAAGGCTCCCAGAGCTAAGATATGGATCCAAGAGAGTCAGGATATTCTCTGAGCTCTCAAGGATAGCATGGCTACAACACAGAACTAGCACAAGTTGTATGCCGACAGGGGTTAGGTGGAGAGACAGTTTGAGGTAGGGGACATGGTCTACCTACAATTACAGCCATACCGATAGTTGTCACTAAAGCAGAAGGGGCCTGAGAAGCTTAAGCCCCATGTTTATGGGTTGTACAGGGTAATATGCAGGGTTGGATAGGTTGCATATGAGTTGGAGCTGCTCCAAGGCAGCAAGATTCATAATGTTTTCCATGTATCATGCCTAAAAAAGGCATTGGGACAGTAGGTGACAGTGACATATGAGCTACCACCCATGGATGATGAGGTGCATTTGGTATTGCAGCCAGAGGCTATCATTGATACCAGGGAGAGGCAATTGTAGAGCAAGACGGTCCAGGAATTCTTGGTGAGGCGAAAGAATTTGCTAGATGAGTATGCCACTTGGGAGAGTGAGAAGATCTTGCAACATCCATCACTTTAGTTGCTTGAGGACAGGAAACATTTTTCTGGGGGAGACTGTAATATTCCTAATTAGCCATGGCTAATTGGAGTATCCAATTTTACCTAATTTTTGCCTTCTATAGTTATTTATAAATAAAAAAGTGAGGACAGGGGACATAACTCACTTTAAGAATAAAAAGTCACTTCCTAGTAGCACAAAATTGTGACTTAAGGAGGAGCTAAGGGGGCCAAAGCATGATGTAGAAATGGGGCCCACGCAGGCACATGGAGGGACTACGCAGGAGGGAAGAACACATGGCAAGAGGGGAATCACGCAGGAGGAGGTGAGCCTAGGGATTGTGAGAGGCAAAGGCTATAAAATAGAAAGGAGCCCCCTCATTTTGGATCATTCTGGTTATGAGAATTTTTGATAGTCATTTTGACTTAGAGCACGTTGGCTTTTTGGCTAGTCTGTAGTACTATTTAGTGCATTGAGTGTCTCCATTCGGAGATCTCACCCTTAGCCCCGGGGGACTTCGAGTGCCTGCTCGGCCAAGGTATTTCCATTGGCATTCTAGCAATAGTTTCATCAACATTTCAGCACCAGTTTCATTAGCATTTCAGTAGCAATTTCATCAGCATCTTTGAGGAACTATGGAGAACCCTAAGGGGATGATTTTCAGGGGTCGGCCATTTTAGAAAATCTTTCTGGGTTTTTCTGGGTTTTTTTGGTAGGGTCTGATTCCAGAGCTTCAGCCCTTTCTGTGGTAGGGAGTAGCCCAAAATCTGCAGTTAATTTCTAGTAGCAACAGTAGCATGATAGTTTTCCAGTAGTTGGGACGCAGATCAGTGTGATGCAATTCCTTTGTTATTATGAGTGTATTTCTTACTTGCCTTGTGCAAGTCAAGGTGTCGTCCTTTTGGTCAACTCTGTACTCCTTCCTTTACTCAGTATAATAAAATGGCTTAACATTTCTCGTTGCGTTTCATGTGTATCTGTCTATATTTCATATGTTCATTATTGTTGATGCACTACTATTATATCTCTGTCATTATATCTCTGTGATTTTCTTTGATACTATACCAGTTGTGCATTTTCCTAGTTGAAATTTTACTGGGGTTTGAGGAATATTCTGGGTTAGGGATATTACATTTGCATAATTCATTGTAAAATCTCAACAGTCCTCCTAAAATCGATATCCTCATACAATCAACCTATGAATTGGATTTTTTTTTTACTCAAGATAATCATTATCCTTACTCATCACTTTCCATTTGGCGGACAATTAACAAAATGAAAACACACCCAACTTTGACTTTTCCTCAATCCTTCAAGGAAATAATATTATTGGCTTTGTTGCCAATCTTGCATGCCTCCAACTATGACACAACACGTGAAATGATGCATAAAAAATAGTAATATTATCTCATTACCCATACTCACATACAGAGACACGTTGATGCAGTTAACGTTCCTACCTTCATAAGCCAAAAACTCGGCTTTCCTTCCGAGATAATGCAAATGTGAAATGTCGTATTTAAAAGGAAAACATCAATATAAATCTTTTATGGTGATGTTTCTAAAAGCTATGACCAGCAAAGGCGAGCTTTGAAGGTATCTAATTTTTAGAAACAACGCAGCCTTTTGTTAATTTCATAGATTCCTATGACTAGTTGGTTGTAGCTTTTTATAACAAATTCACCATCCTCACCCCATTAAGATCATTGCATTATCCCATTACACCATAACCTCATAGGCGTACATCCTTATCAATTCATCGCATGATACTTTATCCTATTCCATGAATGATATTACCCACACTGTTGCTCCTTCATGCCTGTGATAATTCCAACAGAATAGGAAACAACATTTATAAAAAAAATTGTAGATAAGTTATTTTAGTAGGTATTAATCATCCTTCTTTGTGTGAATTGTCACTTGAATGGTTTCAATGGTTTGACCTGTCATAACATATATGCCCGTCAGATTTTTGTATACAACTCCCATACTCAACATGTAATTGAGTGTCAAGGAAGTCCAAGAGAAGTTGGACTGAACCAGGGATCAAGTCACAGTGGTCAATGTTTGGATATGTATTTTGAGTGTTGGCTTGGTTTATTACTTGAATTAGTTGATGTTTGGGATGCATTAATATCTATCGTTGCTCCAAAGAACCCCTTTGGGAATAGGAGTTTGAAGAGGAGCACTTTGGCACTAATCGCTGATGTAGCTGGCACAACATATTCATTGTGGAAAATAAGTTTTTTTTTAGTTGTCCATATGAATAGGTGTTTAGCTTCATACTTTTGATGTGACTAGCGAGCTTTTTACTACTTGATTTTTATCTTCAACTACTGAAGCATAACTTACTCAAATACTCACTACGCGACTTGTGGATGTGGTCTGAAGATTGGCCCAAGGGAACTATTTATTTACATATAATTGCACTTAATTTCCACAATAATCCTATTTACACACTACATGGACAAAAGTGTCTCTCAACATTTCACGCACAGAAAATAAATTCTCTTCTTGCCTTGGCAGTTTAAGTCTGAGCGCTCTCTTAATGCACATGTGTTGTAATTGATCTCGTTTGTATTTGAGATTTGTCTATCTCAGATATAGTTGCTTCTTGGTAATTTAACATTTGTAAAAGATTACTCTCTTACATCGAGATAGGCCATACAGACAGACCATACATGATGAAGCGGTGGTTGGTATAGAGTTTTGGTTAGCTTCAGAGTTAACAACACACACACATATAATTACGAGTAGCCTTGTCCTTAACAAATCCCAAGAACACCCCTGCATTCTGTTAAGTTCCAAAGTGAAAGAAGAGATTGACTCAAATTCTGAAAAAAAATGTGTGGTCCCAATGGAAAATATCAACCCTCAACCAATACAGATTCAGACTATCTATATTCACATGGATGCACTTGTAGGTAGATCTTGTAAATTGTTTCTTTTTTGCCCTCTATTGATAAACTTACGGCTCAAACTAGTTTTGTATAGTTAGAATGTCATCTGATTCAACAAGCCCTTACGAAACAAACCCATCGTAGCTTCATTTTCCCATTTTCTTCTTTCTTTCGATTAATGTTCGATTAGTATAGTGTTTAAGGGTTTCCTTTAATATACTCTTGCCATTTCATAGACCCAAAGTTGATCATTATAATGAAACCCTTTAGCAGCCAACACACACACACACACACACACACACACACACACATATAGCTGTGTGTGTGTGTGTTTTTTTTCAATGTCCCTTCCTACACATTTGTATTTATGACATAAATAAATATTTCATGCAACCATAACTATGCACATGGATTCAACATTAATTTTTTAATCTTAAGGAGTTCAAGTTTAACACTTATATTAGAACCCCTTTGCAAAGTTTCTGGTAATGAGACCAAATTCGGGCTTAGAATTTTCCATATCTTATGAGGGTATATTGGCCCATAGGCCACAAGGTTTGAACTTGATTTCTCTAATACCATTTGTAACGAACCTCCATAGTGTAATCTGAAATTTAGCTCCTAAGCTCCCATTCTGTAATTTTTTTTCTATATTTAATCGTTAAGATACAATATTGGCAAGGGGTATCTTTAGCCCACCCATATATGATCATTATTAATTATATAATGGACCCCACAATAATTATCAATTTAATTATAAATTAGGTTTAGTATGGTATTTTAACCCTATTGTGAAGGCTTATGTGTCTAATTTATAATAAACATGATTTAGTAGATGAAGATGGAACGAACCATAACATGAAACCTATACTAATTTCCTTAGAGATATTTTTCATTATAGGCATGCTATGTACCATCAACAACTTGGTGATATTCAAGTGAATTTCACTAGATATCTTAGAGACCCATATATTCATAACTAAAAGGTGTACCATCATTTCCTTACACTATATTCAAGAGCAACTAATTTCATTATGCATGACATAGACCATGGTGAACCTTTGATAATGTTATGGAAGAGATTCCCCCATAATTGTTCCACATGCATGAACATCTACAAAACCCTAAAGCATGCTACTCTTTCTTACCACTCTAAAGATAATCTTAATAACTTCAATATGCATATGAGAGCACATTATAGTTACATACATTACTAAATCCATCATTTCTGTAAAAGAGGAAATTAAGTAATCCATATATCTGAATTGTAGAATTTAAAATCCTAATAAATCCATTAGTACACAAACACATGTAATTCATTCAAACATTCTCATGGTGATGAAATTGAGGCAATCATCTCATAGAAAAAAATATAACAATAACAAAGACTTAGTAAAATCTTATCATAAACAAACTGGAACTAAATAGGGAATGAGTAAGAATCATCATACATGTATTCCATGCTTCTGACACCAACTAAAACCTCACTTAGAGGGAGGAGCACCACCACCCAGGCATGAATCATCTCTGATTCACCCTGAGCCAAAGCTCTTTCCAAGGATCAATTTTCCTCAATTAATCAATGCATTGGGTATTTAATACCCTCTTTCTTGATTTAATTACCATTACCGACATCCCATTTTTATGGATTTTTCCATTTGCCTAGGTTTTTTTCAGAAAAGCTTGCTTTTATCTTTGACGAGTCTTTTCCTCAGAAAATCTTGCCTTTATCTTTCACAAAGGCTTTATGTGAGATGCATCTTTGTCTCCCATCAATCCGATGGATCTATAATCCATCCAAGATTATCGAGAATCCAATCTAGAAGCTTTATCATGGAAGATTCATCTCAATCCCATTCCTCATGGGATTTGGCAAGCACCTCCTCTATATTGGTGATCCACCCTCCAAGTGATTTATTTTATTAATTTATTTAATAACACATTTTCTTTTCATATTACATATCACCTATCTTTTCTCAGCTTAGGTTTAGAATAGCTTAACCCACAAATGAGGGTATCAAACCTAGATTTCCTCAGCTTATGTTTATAAACATTTAACACACAAGGGAGGATATCACACCTAGCTTTAACTTAGCTTAGGTTTACAACAATTTAGTACACAAGGGAGGGTTGTTACACTAACATTGTATAACACACTCCTTCCTCTTTCTAGGAGAGTTATATTTATGTGGTATTACGCAACCTTTTGTTGAGGAGCATTAAATGTGTTTTTCTATCTCGTGATTCCATATTCCTCATAATATTCTTCAAGTTCTAAATAAGTGAACTCTCCTCCATTAGCTTTTCTTAGAAAATTGATAGTCTTCTTAGTTTCCTTTTCAATCGTAGCTTTCAGGTGTTTAAATTTTCTAAATACATCAAATTTTCTTTTTAATACAGAGACCTGTACTTTTCTAGATAAATCATCTCTAAATAAAAAAATATGGGAATCCTTAAAAAAAAAAGTAGGGGATGGACACCAAATATTTAAATGAATGTAATAAAGAGTAATTTTACTATAATGGCTATGTACTTTAAATTTATGTCTTTATTATTTTCGAAATATATAATGTTTGTAGAAACTTAAATTCAAAGAGTTAAATTTTGGAAGTAGCTTGTATTTTATCAATATATGTAGTCCCTTCTCATTTATATGACCCAATCACTAAAGACAAATGAGTGGATTATGTTTCCTATTCAAATTCCAATGTTGCTTCATTGGTCTAATAAATTCCATATAAATTGTAAAGGTTCCTCTCAAAGAAGTTATATATATATATTTTTAATTCAACTATATCACTCATGTCTTTTAATATCCTCACAATGCCATCAAACATTTTTATTTTTGACACTTAAAAAACCAATAGACATTCGTTATACATTATTTTTCATATGGAAAAATCCAATAGAAAAAAATTATATATGAAAAACCAATGTTTATGTGGACACATATGATGATATGTGCTAGAATGTAATAACCAATATTCATAATATTTAGTAACATCATAAATTGGCAATATTTCATTGACCATACTTCAACTTCATTGAACTAGATTTTCCTCCCTTTTTGAACGTTCCTTGGATTCCTATATTTTATAGTAGTCTTTTTTAAGATGCTCTGAATTGTTGTGGAATCAATATCATAATTTACTCATTTTTCCTTTTGATTCTAGGCTAGGTGTACCTCCCAATTTATCTCATTTCTCACTAGAG
The DNA here is from genome assembly GCA_000404065.3 of Pinus taeda. Lineage (NCBI taxonomy): Eukaryota > Viridiplantae > Streptophyta > Pinopsida > Pinales > Pinaceae > Pinus > Pinus taeda. The sequence continues at coordinate 77,614 of APFE031626204.1, read as the reverse complement.
TGACCACTAAGCACCATTGTTTCTAGCATTAAGGTTTCAACTCTTAATTTCCTCCTCGCCTCTTAAGACAAGAGAGCTCCAAAAACAACATCAAATTCAAGATTTTCCATTATTCTTAAGATTATGGAAGTTATAAAATGGTCCCAAAAATGAAGTAGAAATCACAATAATGTAACTCCCTTATCTTCCCCATCGAGTTTGACACCTATACTTTTTAGCCGCAAAGTAAGAGCATTAAACACATTTAGGTGATCTACAATTTTCATACCTTCTTTCACCTTGAATCTATCTAGATTCTTCTTAAAGTAGATTTTTTTCATCAAATATTTTTTCATACATACACCTTCCAACATGGTTCATAAGACTTCTACATTCACTTCCTTGAAAATGTTGAAAAAAACATGATGAGTGAGACACAATTGAATTGTACTCAAGGCTCCCAAATCTAAGTCATCCATTCATCATTGATCATCATCACCAGATTCATACTTCTTCTACCCAATCCCTTTGAAAAACTTGTTGTACTAGTAGATCCCATGTTTTCACCTTACACAATTTTAAATTATTTTTCCCATCAAAATTATCAACATCAAATTTCGTAGTCTTATATGTAGAAATACGTCACGCTTGAACCCAATATTCTTTGTAGAATCTTGACATCGAGATAATTGGAATACATTTCATGATTGTGAAGCTTCGTTTAGTTTGTAGTGAAGAAATGGATTGAAGTGAGTGTGAAAATTCATAGGTGACTCAATTTTCCCTCAATTGTGAGTGATTAGGGTTCCATGTGTTGTAACCAAGGTGTCATATTAAAAATATTATTACTTTTACTTAACCAAGCTATTAGAGTTTTGTCCTTGTGAGGTTTTTTTCAAGCTATATATGAGTGAATTAGAATGAGTCTTGAACTAGGATTGGGTAAACTAGATTTCTGCCATAGTCATTGAATTATTCAAATTCCTGAATCTTGAGACAACTATATGCACCCACTCTTGACATAAGAGTTTAACAAAATGAATAAAGGTAGAAGAGGTGTTTTGGTTCTCTAAATTTTCAATGTTCTAGAACATTGTATATATGTTTATAATTTTCATGAGATGACCAAAGTATAGTAAGATAAAGCTAGAGAATCCATGATCTACCATGTAACATTTCACTTTGTATGTTTGTAAGGTGAAATACCAAATGTTAAGATAATTTGGGCTATAATGGCCACTTTTTCCTTTCATGTGCACCTGCAAAGAAAATATTTGCATTATGATTACTTTAAAATTTCAAATCATGTCTCAAGGTAAAATTTATATATATCGTATGAGGATATTTCAAAATTTTTGTAAGTGGGAGAAGTAGTTCCCATGTAGTTCCCATGAATGTTTAATGCTTCGACACATTGAAAATGTGTATGTTAACTTCATAACTTGATACAAAGAAAATGAAAGGAAAAATGGTTTAAGATTTAAATAAATATGAAAATATTATAGTAGTAATTTTAATATTTAAAACCATAGATGGGGTTTTTTTGGAGCAAATGGGGGTGATGGAGGGAGGTTGCAACTACTCCACCTAGCCAAGAGACTAGTGTACATGGAAATTCTCCCTTGCAGATAATGTTTAAGGGACCAACAATCCCAAGGTTCTTACATAAGCATATTGCAATCATAGTACTTAACTTCCCATAAGCTCCATAATTTTTTCTTGATTACTAGTCAATCCTCCAAACGTTTCATTGAGAATTCACTCATGAAAGCATCATCTTTCTTTATAGGTGTTTACTATATTCCTTACAATGGCTCAAATTTCATAGTGCTTGATCACCTCTAGATTCTAGATCCTTATGTCCAACATGATGGCCTTAGCTATCATCAAATTAAATTGTGGTCTCTTATCAGACCATAACTTCAAGCTCTAGCCTAGTATTGACTTGCTATCTTTGGTAACCCTCTATAGATTTAGAATGCAAATTCTCTCCCTTATCGATTAGAACTACAACTGTGATGATAGTTTCCATTTCAAAACTCATAACACTGGTTTTTCCCTATTATTTCTCTTTCGTTTCAGGTTTGGCATGTATGTGACAATTTTTATATTTGGTTGCTTCTGCATGCAAGACAAGAATTCACTTTGTCATTGGATGAATTTTCTAGTTGTGCATTCCACTCATTCTTGTTAGAAAAAAGCATCTTGTGTTTTGGGCTCTGCTTCCATTTCAAGGTTTCATTTTGGCTCTCCCCTATGCCATATTCTAGCTCATATTATCTTATGCATGACTTACTACCTAGTTCCCATTTCTTGCACCGCTCTGCTCTTGGCCCTTTCTTTCCTTTTCTTTCTTAGTATCTCTACCATGCCTAGTGAGTGTCCTCACATCTGTAGAGGAGTGCCCTACTACGAGGAATGCTCCAATGGGACAAATATATGTATAGACCACTGCATGATGAAATTTTGTCTAGGTTCTACAAGCTTACCCTAAGCCCCATCAAGGATGAATGCACTAGTACTGAGAAAAAAGAACCCTTCACATACACCAACTCTTGGACACAAATGTTCTTACTAAGATGGAAAACTAGGTGTCTAATATAGGGCACCATGTGGATGCTTCAACCATAAGATGTACATTGTTGATTTATATTGCCATTCAAAATTCCTCTTTGGCAGAATTCTAATAGATATGTTCGAGCGTCACGCATACCTCTTCCACTCTATGAATTTCATTCATAGCCACATGAAGGACCTAGACTAGCGGCATGCTCATATAGAAAGGCACCTTGGCATCAAACGCCAACAACAAGGATCACATCCAAATTACAACTGCAAATTATGATCCCTCCACTTAGTCATGTGATATGTCCCTAATTCCACGATTTCTTATTTTTACTGCCGATTTTCAAAGTTAACTATCAAAGTTAACTAGAAATAAGTTTCAATCATTTTATCATAAATTTCAATTTTTTGAATACTGTCATATCATATATCTGTATATAGGGAGAAATTTTAATTATAATTTAATCTTCGTAAAAAAAATATTAATGTAAAATTTTTAGAATTTTCTTAGATACTTTGGTTTAACAGGAAATTAAAACTTTACCCACAAAAATATATTTAAATAAATATAAAAAGAATTAATAATAAATAGTATATGTTAGTTTTATATGCCTTTTCTAGTTTTTGATTTGTAAAATAAATCACTTTTATATCCTTCAAAAAATATATTTGCAAATTTAAGAAGAATAGATTGTATAATTATATATTATATATTATATTTATATATATTATAATATATATATTTATATATATAATACCTTATCTTATTAGGTTTTTAATTATCTTTCAATTTGAATAGAGGTTGAAATTTTTATATAAAATTAAATTTATGAAAATGATGTATTCCTATAATATGTATAAAAAATAGTTGAACAATTGGTTAAGCACTTTTTATAAAATTTCTTCTAAATAAATATAAGATAAAATAAAGTTAAGGATAAAAATCCATTCTCATAAGGATATTATTAGGTCACAGGTCACTGTGTTTATGCAGTGACATATAGCGATTATGTTGGACTATTAATTCTTTCGCTACCAAAAAATTTATTGTAAATTTTTAGATTTTGTATGTTAAAGATTGGAGTTTGCAGTTTTTCAGCTGGTGACATCGACTCCTCGTCACTTCCAGGGCTTTAACAGTCGAGGCACAACTTCAGCTTTATTTATGCATAGTTTCCTCAAGTATTCAGTTCATAATTTGCTGTGATTCTATCTTAGTTACCAAGTTCTTTTCGGATTGGCCTTAAAATTTTGAAAATACGGCCGTTTCCGATGAAAATTCGATAATTCAAATCCACTAGGAGTTTTCTTTTTTATAAAAGTGAATATTTAAAAATAAAAAATTATATTATATATATATATAAAGAATGTTATGATAAATTAAATCATTTTTAAAACAATGGTGATGAATTTGGTAGTTTTTTAGATAATATAATATTTAATATTTTAAAGAAATTATTAAAAAATATTACATTTTTTATTAAAAACTGAAATTTCTATATATAAAAATATATTAAAAAAATTGTAGTTGTTGAAAAGTAGTAAATATTTGATATTAAAATATAATCGAAAATAATAGGTTATGTAGTTGCTAAAAATAATAAATTCTTATAAACAAAGAATAATATTTTTTTTTTAATAAATATTTGTAAAATATATAATCTCTAATGTCTTTCGTATTGAATTTGATATAGTAGTATTCTTTTTCAAATTTGGTAAGTATGCTTCTTAAGCTCCAAGGAAATAGAAAAATCATCAATTCAAGTTTTAGTTGCTTCTCTCATGTTGTCTATTTTGGATTAAATAGAATGTGCAAACTTTAAATGAATAACCATCCCTTTGGAAATGTGCTTTCAACAAGATAGCTAAATTTACAAGAATAGATTTTGGTTGTTTTAATTATTATAATAATACTGTTATTTTTCATTTTTAAGAGTTATATTGAAATTTATGATTTGAGGTTGTTACTCTTTTCTAAAAATATATTGTTTTATTATTTCTTTTATAGAATTATATAATATTAGATAAGTCTATAATATTTTATAATTAGTAAATAATTAATTAAATAAAGATAGAAAGTAAAAATATAAGAAATAGTTTTAAAATTAAAAAAAAATCTTATTTTATAATAAGTATATTTTCTATTTTTTCCCTATTGAATTTTTAGACTCTAATTTGAATTTTAGACAATGGTATCTAATTTGAATTTTAAATGATGATATCGAATTCAAATTTGATAACTAATACTTAAATAACTCTTAATTACACCTAAACAACAAGTGATGTTAATTAACCAGAAAGTTTTCTCAAGCAACATAGCTATAACCCCGATAAAGATAAGGTGAATAGAGTGATTATTGCTACCAAGTAAGAAGGAGCATTTGTTACGAAAGCTTGCTCAAGTAACATAGCAATAACCCTGATAAAGATAAGGTGAATAGAGTGATTATTGCTACCAAGCAAGAAGGGGCATGTGTTACGCGAATTTCTAGGCTTACAGCGTGGCAAGAGCAGATATAAGGTGTTTTAGCCACTGTTTACTGCGTGAGAGATTTAATCACTAAGTTTACTTGAACTAGCTGCTTATATCTAACACTATGCAATCACACCGTATAAATAATTTTACTAATGCTTACTTGCTTAGTTATAATGCAATTAAGGCTGCAGATTGACTACTCTTGGTGCATTTTTGTTAAGATGTGCGTTTAATTACAAGAGGATGATTCTTGTGAAAGTATTAATCAAGAAAATAAGGGTAGAAAGCAGAGGTCGTGCAATTAACGAGTGGCCAAATTGACTGATGTATTTAGAGTCGATATGTAAAGTGATTCAGAGTCGTATTCAGAGCCGAGATTCTTTTGATAACGTTTAATTATATTCAAATTATTTTTTAATATGTCCTTGTTATCCTTTGTGTATAGAAAATTCTGCATTTAATTTATATAAATTAAGGGCGGTGTATCCAATTTAAGGTAAAAGCGCATCCATGCTGGAATCATGATTTTTTCATACTAGGTTGATAACCTAATTATACCTTGAGAAGTGACACCATAGGTCATATGCTACACTACTTCACGCTGTGAGAATTTATTTGTGGAATGTCTTTTCCCCAATTATAAGAAGCATGTGTTATGATGTTTATGTCTTGAAGTTATTGATTTGTATAAACAAACCATGTTAATAATATAACTATGCATAGTCGATAATAAAAGTCACAAGTCATAAAGTAAAGCTTATTACATAATAGTATTGTGTGAAAATAATACTGGGTAAGAAAAGTATACAATATTAGGTATCATATCACAAGTTATGATAATATAGCAAAAGGAAAAAACGCGTTCTGGGGAATGTCCACAAAATACAAGAGCATTGAGATTCCCGAATCGTTTTATGTTGGAAGTGGTTTTGAGATATAAGTTTCTTATTATTATTGAGTTTGATTGCAATGGGAACGATTAAATAGGAAAAGGTGTAATAACTGATATAAAAATAAAAATAAATAAAATACATAAATAAATTTAATCAGTAAATTAAGATTGAAAAATTTTATTTTTCAAAATATTTAAAAGAAATAAAAGATTGCTATGGATTCAAAAAATTAAAATACATACTTTTTCTTACTAGATTTCAGGAAATATAATATATATTATTATTTAAAATGAAAGACAAATGAATTAGATTTTTTATATTTAAAATATATGTATTATAAGTATAAAAAAAAAGTGCTATATAAACTATCATGTCTAAAGACAAGACCGAAAAATTGCAAAATTTCAGGAAGGAAAAATTACAATTCAAACGTAGACTTGTCACTGTTAAAAAATATATATTGAATTGAATAAAAGAGAAATTTAAATGAACCATGTCGAAAAGTGTAGCCATCGAGTGATTCCTAACTAGTAAGAACGTTACATAGCGTAGGTATCTGGCTATAGCAATGCAAATAGCATGTCCTAGCAATGTTTTAGTTGGAAACGACAACGATATAGGCTAGTTCTGATTGCTAAATATTCGTTGGTTGTGTCACTGTTAGTTGTTTATCCTTCTTTCCTCTCCTCGTTCCACGTACGTAGTGTCGCACCACACTCAACTCCAAGAAACATTGGAAATAGCGAAAATAGCGACCCAGTAGGAAAACTTACAGATCTGGTAGGAAAACTTACAGATCTATTAATTCAAAATAGAGGTGTATTTTGAGGGCATTTCTAGTTTGGTATCAACCCATTGATGGGTAAGTATTCAATGAAGATCTGACGCGTTGTAATTTGGATCAAAATCTGTGCATTGAACAGATCTGCGACTAGGAAAGAATTCCCAACCTGTATAGCAACCAAAATGGTCATTTTAAAAAATAGTGTTGTTTACTGGATATTATCATTTTCATGAAGTAGGGGTTTTAGTTTGTGATGATGATGATGGTGGTGGTGGTTAACGTCCACTGAGACCAAATTGGTCTATCGGACCTACAATTTTCTTAATTTTTACTTGTCTGGCTCCTCGTCTTTCTTGGCGAGATTGGTGTTGTAGCTTTCTTTCTTTTCTCCACGGTCTTCCAACTTCCTTTGTCTTGCATCTCCTTCATCTCTTCTGGTTTTTGGGACATTGATGTCTTAGCTTCGTGATCTATAGTCGGAGAAGTTTGATTTAGAGAAATGAGGATGTGAACTAGGATTTCCAGTTGAATAATCCAGCTTAGAAGAAGTATCTCAATGTATAACGCGGTCTTCTGCACAGAAGTCTAACTACGATATAATTTTGTACATTTCACGTTTCCGAAGCTTCGGCTAGCCCGCAGTTTAAAATTGAATTGAAGATAATATGAACATTTTGAATTGAAGATAACATGAATATTAACAGGGAATCCAATTTGAGGTCAACTTCGAGCTAAGAAGAAATGGCTAATTAGGGTTCCATGGGCTGTAACGAGGGTTTCATATTAAACATTTTTCAGATCGAATTGGACTGAGTATAAACTATCAGAGTTGAAAACTCACAACACAGAAAGCCTGCCGCGATTTCATTTCCAAAGCTGCAATTTATATATGATGTCAATCACAGAATCTATAAATATTTCAGCTACTCTCATTTATTTTTTACCTAAACCTGCCATCTATTAACTTCTACATATGGTCACAAATGACTATAGAACAGACATCATGTACTTTCGCCATCATAAGAACAATGGGATGATTATTATTTTGACACTTCCCCTTAACCACTACCTATATGTTAACTCCTCTTTTGGTGCAAGTCTCCTCTAGGCTTACAAACATGACTCAAATATTTCATTTTGATTTTGTTTGCTACAATATATTGATGAAACTTTTTCTTGAACTTGTTTCTCCAAACTTTGATGTGTTCAACTTCTTTCTTCTTCTTCTTACTCCTGATCATGAACATTGGATATTGCTCCTTGTTAAAACTAAGATGATGAAAATTCATTTAAACTACTTTTTCAACATGTTCACTATCAATGAGAGAAGCTAAGTATTTTTCAATTGACTCATTCATGTTTTTTTCAACAAATTCCAAATCTTGATTGTAGATAAACATTACAACTGAATTATATTCTACTTTTTCTTTTGCTTCTTCCGGCTTGCCACCAATACCTACACACTCATAAACATTAGTGAGATTTACAAAATCATAACTTGAGTGCTTTTCATCTTTGTCTACTTCTGTCCATTCCTTCTTTTGAGTTTCATCTGACTCATCAAATTGATCTTCAACCTAGATAACAGCTCCATTCAGCAATTTATCTATGAATTTCTTTTCCTACAATATTTGGAGCCCACCTCTGGAAATTTGTTCATTACCATATCTCACTTAAAATTTTTCAATTCATTCACTCACTTTTTCTATAACTTTCCATATAATTTATTCCAGTGACTCTTGAGACATCTTGCGACTCCTGAGACATTTTGCTCCCCTCATAATTGTTTCACGCTTAACGCATGTTTCTCCACACGACACTTATCTAGGCTCAACTTTTCCTTACACTCTAGCGAGCTTTTTCTTCATAATAGCACTAGGCCTGACTCTGCATCTCACTTCACCGGATTTGCACCATCCTTTGTCTGTGCTAGAAAACATCTTCCACACTTCTGAATAACGTTTACCAACAACAAGAACACCTTCACGCAACCTCATCCATGAGTGGAGTTCACAGAAACAACTCCTTTATTACGGGACAGACTCATGAGAGCACAACAATGCAAGGCTTGGAGACTTCCTGACCACGGATTATTCACATTACATGGTAGTTCCCACAGTTCGTTTGATCATAGGTTCAAAATAGAATCAGTTATTTCTAGCTTCAAAATTCATGTATGGAACACCTAGTGTAAGGACCTCGGGTGTTAAGGCGTTGGGCGCACGGGCGGTTGCCGGTGCGACGGTCGCGCGAGTGCGATTGGCGCTCGGGCAAACGTTGGGCACGGGTGCGACGAGCGACTTGGGCAAACAGCGGAGGGCGCACGATGGTGAACTGGGCGTGCATGGGTGAACGCGCACAGAGGGCACGCGGGAGGGCGCGCGGGTGAGCGCACATGAGGGCGTGCGGGTGAACCGGCGGGCAGGCATACACGGAGGGCGTGCGGGCGAGCGCGCACGACGGGCGCGCACTGCGGAGGAAAAACGACAGTCTTGCAACGAAAGGCAGGTATGTGCGTGCGAATGAAACACGTATAAGTGTTGGAGGAATATATATGGCGTGGAGAGCGATCACATATGGAGAAGCCGACCGAAGTGTTGAGCATTTGGGGGCTTGCGTAGAGGCGTTTGGGGAGTCGGCAAAGGGGCTTCGCCCACCCCTCGCCCACGTTGGGAGGCATATAAATATGTGAGCGTGGAGCGTTCAAAAATAAGCGAACAAGCTCGCTCATTCCTCTTGGTATCTTCGCATAACAAGTGAGAAGTGTGCACGTTGATGCGCATAACTCATGCGCATTGTGTGGTGAGTGCGTAGAGGTTATACTTGGTCGTTGGTTGGTTGAAGAGGGCCGTGACTTGAAGTTTGGACGTGCAGATGTGCAGGATTGTATAGAGTGTCTTGGTGACCCGTGCGAGCACTCACTCTTGGTGCAAAGGTGTGCATTTGTCTATGTAAAGGTAGGTTGCCTATGATTGTAAAATTTGGCTAAGTGTTGGCTTGGTGTTTGCCAAGCACACTTGAGCATTGTACTGTTGTAAAATGATATATAATATATTGCTGGGCACACTGTTCGGGAGTTGCCCCTCCCCTTTATATCGTGCAATTGATGTTCTTTTATAATTGTTGTGATAATGAATGAGTATGGGCTTCATTGATATAAAGGTTTAATGCATTTTACTTGGTTGCGAAAAACAAACTAAGTTATCGGTTGTGAATTAGGCGTAGTCCACATACATTAGTACTGTTAAAAAGAAAGTGTGTGGTGGTGCCGCACCTCGCCGGCACGGTTGAAGGTTGAAGCTTGTGAAGAAGTGGCCATGGTAACAGGTTCTTGCAGGGAAAGAGGTTGGCGAAACACTCTAAGTGTGAAATCAAGGACTTCGGTTGCAGGTGAAGCCGGTGCATGGTCGAGACTAGATTACAAAGAAGGAAGAGGATATTACAAATGGTTGAATCTCATGCAGGGTCTAGTCGTGATCCCATGGATACTACTCTTGGGTTAATGCAGAAAGTAGTGGAAAGGTTGGAGTACTTAGAGAGCAACTTTGAAACAAGGATTGACTTTGTTGTGGAAGAACAAAAGGCATTCTTGAAGGTGAAAGATGAACTCGATGAACTCCGAACTCAGCATGGGTACACTGATTTGATGTGTACACAACTTGAATTAAGGGTCAAGGACGTTGAAGCTTCAAGGGACCAGGGTCTAGTGGAGATCATGGACTTGAAGAAAGCTCTTGACGAAGCCAAGGATGAAATAGCGGTGTTGAAGAAGGCCGTGAGGGATGGCTCAGGTGGAGGAGTGCCTCATGTGAAAGTCAAAGAATTGGATTCATTCGATGGTACAAGGAGTGCAAAGACTCTTGGCAACTTCTTGTGGGACATGGAGCAATACTTGGAAAGATTGGGTCTATCCGATGATGAGACTAAGGTCAAGGTTGCTGCTCAATTCCTCACAAAAGATGCCAAGATGTGGTGGAGAAGAAGGATGGACCAGATTGCTAATGGCAGTGCTACTGACATCACTTCTTGGGATGAAATGAAAGGAGCCTTGCAGGCCCATTTTAGTCCTCAGGATGAAACATGGGAAGCTAGGATGAATATAAAGTTTATAAAGCAAACCGGGAACCTTCAAACTTATCAAAGGGAGTTTGCAAGTGCGGTCCTTGAGATACCTGATATGACGAAAAGAGACAAGGTATTCAATTTCATTGTTGGATTGAAGCCTTGGGCACGTAATGAGGTGAAGAGACAAAGGATTCGTACACTTGAAGAAGCCTTTGCTGCAGTGGACAGGTTGGTGGAGCATTATGATGAGACTTCTGATGATAGGAAGAAGAAGTCTGACAAACCGAAAGATAAGAAGAAAGATGAAGCTTCAAAATCGGATGATAGTTCGAAGACGAGGAAATTCTTGAAGTGTTGGATATGTGTTGGTCCACATACGGTTAAGAATTGTCCCTCTAAACCGAAGGTGGCTGCTATAGCACAATCTAATACAAAGGATGAAGGTCCTTCTGCGGGTATGATGTAGATTCTTGGTGCTGCTGCTGCTACAGAGGTGGTCTCTCGGAAGGATCCTGAGAGGAACAAGTTGGATTATGTCCAAATGAAAGTTGGAGGTGCTGATATACTCACTATGGTAGATAGTGGGGCCTCTCACAACTTCATGGGTGAGGACACTGCAAGGAAGGTTGGGCTGAAATATGTTCCTATCAAGGCACATATGAAGACAGTGAACTCTCCTCCAAACGAAGTACTTGGTGTGGCTGAACAGGTGGACACTACACTTGGTGAATGGACTGGGAAGGTGGACTTCACTATAGTGAGGATTGATGACTATGAGGTTGTACTAGGGATGGAGTTTATGAAGCAATATGATGCGATGGTGGTACCACATTTGAAGAAGCTGTACATTTACGATGGAAGGGAAGAGGTACCCATAGGTGTGCCTACCTTTGGTGTGACTAGGCCTGATTGTAAGTTTTCAGTGATGCAGATGGGGGATGAGAAGAAGCTGGATGACATGAGTAAGCATTTGTCCAAGGCAAAGACAAAGCTTACCGAACAATCCTTGGTCATCAAATCACTTTCAGATAGTATCTTGGACTTGACAAGAAGGCTAGAGGTGATTGAGGACGAGGATGATGATGAAGTGTATGTGAGGCCGGGTGAGGACCAGGTCACTTATCTACAAAGGTTGGAAGTTGAAGATCCTGATAGGTTGATTGAATTGATTAGTGAGGGTGAGCCTTCAGGCTCTCAGCCCTCTACATCTTCTTAGAGGAACAAGAAGATGGGGCTCATTCTTAGCTGCTCATGGCAGTGAGTCCCTTGAGCAGTTGAGCAGGTTTTTGATGGTGCAGGGATGGCTTGGCATCAAGCATCATGACATGTTGCAGATGGATGGAGACTACTTCATGGACCTGAGCATGGACTATTCTTAATGAGTTCAGGATGTGGCAGATGTTTCAGGAAACAATTGATGGTGATATGAGTTTGTTCACTCTCATGGCTTGAGTGTGATGGTTGGATTAGCTACCCAACTAGTTCAGACATGGGGTCCGGAAGTGCACAGGGGCATGTTGACATTGGGTTGGAGTATCATGGCAGATGGACACATAGAACACATGATGGAGAGAGGTGTTCTCTTGAGGCACTTGACTTGATGATGGGGTGCTCTCTTGGGACACTTGACACTTGATGATGGAGAGGTGTTCTCTTGAGACACTTGACTTGATGATGGGGAGAGATGTTCTCTTGGGACACTTGACACTTGACGGAGAAGTGTTCTCTTTGAGCACTTGGCAGTTTGATGAGATGTTGACACATGGTTGTGATGTGTTAACAATTGTTGACATATCATGGGCAGTTTTGCACGTGATGGAGTTGAGACATTGTTGCAGTGCGCATGTAGCTTGATGTTGGAGGGGTCAACCTTCCATGATGGAGAGCAGCATGGAGATATTGTGGCAGGTGGTCGATGATCATGGACATCGATGACATACTTTGGTATGGGCTATCTTGGTGATAGTTGGTCACTTAGATGAGACATGGTGGAGATGGAGTCCTTCATATGTTGTAGGGATGTTTGCCATATGTGGAGGAGTCGATATCATGGATTGATGCTTGGGGATGTTGTCGAGGACGACAATGACTTTAGGTGGAGGAGGATGTAAGGACCTCGGGCGGTAAGGCATTGGGCGCATGGGCGGTTGCCGGTGCGACGAGCGCGCGGGTGCGATAGGCGCTTGGGCAAACGTTGGGCACGGGTGCGACGGGCAACTCAGGCAAACAGCGGAGGGCGCACGATGGTGAACCGGGCATGCACGGGTGAACGCACACGGAGGGCGCGCGGGTGAGGGCACACGAGGGCGCGCGTGTGAACCGGCGGGTAGGCGTACACGGAGGGCCCGCGGACGGGCGCGCATGACGGGCGCGCTGCGGAGGAAAAATGACAGACTTGCGACGAAAAGAGGGTATGTGCATGCGAATGAAACACGTATAAGTGTTGCAGAAATATATATGGGTGGAGAGCGATCACATATGGAGAAGCCGACCGAAGTGTTGAGCGTTTGGGGGCTTGCGTAGAGGCGTTTGGGGAGTCGGCCAAGGGGCTTCGCCCACCCCTCGCCCACGTTGGGAGGCATATAAATATGTGAGCTTGGAGCGTTCAAAAGGAAGCGAACAAGCTCGCTCATTCCTCTTGGTATCTTCGCATAACAAGTGAGAAGTGCGCAGGTTGATGCGCATAATTCATGCGCATTGCGTGGTGAGTGTGCAGAAGTTATACTTGGTCGTTGGTTGGTTGAAGAGGGCCGTGAGTTGAAGTTTGGACGTGCAGATGTGCAAGATTGTATAGAGTGTCTTGGTGACTTGTGCAAGCACTCACTCTTGGTGCAAAGGTGTGCATTTGTCTATGTAAGGGCAGGTTGCCTATGATTGTAAAATTTGGCTAAGTGTTGGCTTGGAGTTTGCCCACAAGTGTGTGGTGGTGCCGCACCTCGCCGGCACGGTTGAAAGACCACCGTAGGCTTGGGGGCGTGACACCTAGGCTCCCAAACGCATACCACACCATACCAGTTAGGTCCCTCTTCTAACTTCTTAAGCACCCTGACGACAAAGCTGACTCTTTACTCCATGCTGAACACAACTCTACGTATCTTCCAATATCATTGATACACCGCAACGTACAATTCCAACATTAAAACACAATCAAACGTGTCGGTTTCCCCTGCCACAAGGAACGTCCTACACGACATTCACAACTCTTACAAATCGGTTGGCTAACTACTCCACGGGCCACAGAATCTTTTGAACCAGGTGCTCAACAAATTTGCTGAAACGACAGGGTGCCACACTAGTAATTTTGTCTTTCCTCCACACAACTTTTTCATCGAAACACTACATGCACAGGTCTTCACGCTCCACTTCTGGACATGCTTTCGCCTTCGCTGTTTGTGTAGAATTTCTCCTGGTATAAAATATAGTGTCACAGTCTCATAGATGGTAGTCCTTATGCTCCCACGATCTCACAGATGATAGTGCCCAACAATTACACTCCCAGGCACAAGGGGCAATAACCCTTCCAACAGCTCCTCGGTGTTGGCCTCTTCACACAAAAGGAAATATCTAGATCACACACTTCAGTTCGGCGTTGGCCTCCCCACATCACTTTTATCACATAGAATTGGCACTTCAATATTCCATCAATAGAAGAGCCCCTCCACACAGACCTGACACCAGTAGAAAATGTCAATCAACGCAAGCTCCTACACACACAAATACAACTATGTATGCCGCTCAACACAAGCTGCTTTGCTCCTCCACGCTCATCACGCATGCAAAGATCAATCCACTTTTACGTCGAGAACAACATTGCTAGAGATTTACACATAATGAAATATTGTTGAGTCTTACGTTTCACAATTACAACCGTCACATTCACTGTGGATAAAGCTTCGATGGATCTGCGGCTTTAATCACAACGACAGGGATCGCTCCACCCTTAGATTTTAAAAACACCTTGACAAAATTTCTTACACAAACACCCCACCATGCAACAGCACAAACCAGAGTACTATGTCTTTCAGCACACATTCAATCAGCACATGTTTTCTCAACAATACAAACTTTCTGTACACATTTTTCTATACAAGCATTTTGTCCTTCAACCACTTCTCACAGTCTATGCTGGTGGCTTCTCAAGGAAGTTAGTCTTCTCTTCAGGATTTCTCGCACGTCTTTTTTAATGGATTTCACATTTGGGTTCACCACTCACGAACGGCTGCATAGTACAGATGAGTGCCTACCAAACTTAAAGCCTTTTTCTCCTCACTATCAGACTTAAATTACATAGCACCACACTTCCCTGTAGCCTTGTCCATATTAGTAGTGCACTCCCCCACTAAGAACTCTTCTAGTTATGACATCTCTTCGTACAATACATGATCACCAAATGAATCAGCAAATTCTATGCACTCCAACAATGGTCAAACAACGCTCTCCAATAGTAAGATCTCAGATTCTACTAGAATGTTGCTTCTCTCTTAACAAAAATTGAAAACATATTCAACGGCCGCAAAGACTCACTTTCTTCCAATCTCACAACCCTCAGTTCTGATACCATATCAGAGTTGAAAACTCACACAGGAAGGTTGACAATTTCATTCCCAAACACTTCAATTTATACATCGACGACTTGGATGTGGGCCCTAGGCATTGAGTTACTCAAGCTCCTTTACGAAAAATAATTACATCATAATTTCATAGTTCTAGATGAGGGGTAGTATTTTTGAAGGATTTAATATTTTCCATCTCTATATTATTGTAGGCTAGTATCCTAGTTTGAAAATTTATATGGATAGATTGTAAGTGAATTCTCATTAAAAAAAAAATGTAATTTACTATAAAAAATGGTAATTTTTTACAAATATTATCCATTTAATCATATATATGTAAAAAGTAGGTGATTTTTAAATCAAAATGACCAATATTGTTTTTCAATAATTGTCCAAAAATAGCTAGTTTGCCAAATTTTGGCACTTTTCTGTTTTCTTGATCTAAGGAAACTGGACCTAACAAAAAATTGCAGTTTTTAGAAAGAACCAAATAATGAGTTTTTTGAATTTGTAGAGAGTTTAATAAGTTTGCACCATAACAAAATAAAACTATTTGGAGAAGTAAAACCATAAGGGACATTTTCCTTCATTGAACTAAAAAACCTAAAAATATGATAGAAAAAAGTATGTGACAAGAGTGCATTACGATTTGTGTCAGCTTGAGGCCTCTACGAAGACCAAGAAAGGGTCCTTGGAATCATTTTTTGAGGAGCCTAAATTAGTGGACAATGCTAGGTGAAGCTCAATTTTGTCAAGCCTCTGGGCCATGGATTATGACTTGACCTCGAGTTCATCCAATTGAAGGAGAATTTCCTCTACATACTCATTTCAGTCTATCATCAATCTTCCAATCAAGGCTTTCAAATGCTAATAAATATATAAATTATGTATACAGTGATTGAAATGGCCATGTTAGTGACCTGAGGCCATTTTCACTATTACCTCGGAGATGCACTAGCAATGGTGGTCATCCACTATCTCTCATTTTGTAGTTACAATCACATCATAAATTTGGGTAGGATTATAACCCCAAAACTACAAAGTCAAATTTTCCACTCTTTGTTGTGCTATAAAATTGCCCATTTCCCTATAGTGTGTGATACTCCTCTTGACATGATCTCGTTGATGGGGTATTTTGTGGCACATTTGGATGAGAGAGAGTAGACAAAAGGGGGAGTGACTCTAAGCTTGGTGGAATTCGAGGAGGACAAAGGCTTAGAAAAAGGAAAGGGAGAGACAAAGGCACAAGATGGTGACAAACAAAGGCAAAGATAATGATGTTGAGAGGAGTAGAACTATGCAGGGAAAACAAGGATAATAAAAATTGAAGCTTGGGATTAGGAGACCCATAAGCAAGACAAGCAGAAAAATCGAAAGTGAAGGAGAGAATAACAACTACAAAAAGGAAACAACAATGGATTCCCTGAAATACTTCAAGATATATAGTAAAGGAGAGTAATGAGAATAACCAAGAATAGATAATCAAAGTCTACATTGAATATATACCTTATGATTGAAACGTTAGTTGGTGTCCCAAACTATAAAAGAGGCCCAAATGCATTCAACAAAGCTTGCAAATCAACCAAGAATTTTTTGATTCACATGATTGAATGTGATTCTATGCATAGTTATAATTCTCAGGCACTATGAAGTATTAATGTGCATCATGAGTTTCTCATATCATGTGAAAGGCGACTCATGAGTATAAAAGGTGGAGGTTGACTATACTTAGAGAAATGGAGCATTGAATGAATTCTATTGTGTATTCTCGATTCCGGGGAAATGGAGTAATGGAGCAACCTCCTCAACGTTTAAGTGATGGCCTTAAGGTTAATCAAGGGGGGAGGTGTCACCATGTCCACCCCCTATATCAATGCGTGTGATAATGGAAACACCTCCTCACATGTGGCTACTGTGTTGCACACCATTTGGGAAGTGGAAGTCCTATTGTGCTTGTTCTATGTGGCTTTTCTTCGAGAATGATTCCAAGTTTGAATTCCATTATGTGGAGATTGACGTGGCTTGAGTTTTAAACACTTTCCTAGTGAGAATATTAACTAGATTGTTCATTTCATGTCACAAACGAAGGAGGATGATGGCTAGAGTGAGAGAGAGGGAATCTGCGACCCTTTCCAAAAGGGTTGGCTAGATTCCATCTATATGAGACTTTACTTGCATGGGTGGCATTGAGAATCTTATAGATCACGGTCATGACTAATTTGGATTCCCATTCTATGATAATATTGGTGTAATAAATTGGTCCTACAAATATATTAAATTCTCTCATAAAATAAATCCAAGTGCTAATACACAAATAAGATAGAAATTCTTCTGTTTTTTAATCAAACCCTTGAGGTAGGGCAATGCTATACAACTACTCCATAAGGAAGGATATCACTACTCAAGCCAATACAAAACAATAGTTGACATGTCTCAATAGAGAGTCTCTAGCATCTATATAGGCTTCATACATATTCTCTCAATACCACACATCCAATACAATGGGATTACCACATTGTTCCTTAACTACATGTTGTCCCTTGCATAATGTTGGTTATCATCTTTATTTATTAACTATGTACCATTTATTTATCATCCTTACAATATTACTTCACATTATTCCCTTTGTACCCCATATTATCCTCCTTAGGTATACCACATTCCACCCTCTTTAAGCATTGTTTCAATGAGGAAAAATGAGAAGCACACAAATGTTAAGATCTACTCAAAATAGTAGTCCATTGGTACCATGCAAGTGCATTTAGCCATCCAAGAGAAAGCTCAACACTCGATCCAACCAGTGCCTCGCTCACTTGAGATGTAAGTGGGTTCTTGTAGCTCCTCTATGTTGACATGTTGTGGGTGGATCCACTATGTGTCTTCTAGTGGTTTTCATCCTTGTTGCTAATTAATTTCCATCTTGCTGGTTCTTGTGACATTGGGCGGTGAAGGTGGTGATATGTTAAAGTGTTAACTCATGGTGTATCTTTCCTCAATTCCCCACTTGATTGAGCCTAAGTGGTATCTGGTACCTGCACTTGTTTCATGTCTTTCTTTATTACCTCCCCTACAGACTCCTCTTCTAATGTGTTAGTACAAATAAATTTCTCTAATTGGGTCTCCTTGGGCTCTACTTATTTACTGATGTAAATATCTTGTAATGTAATTTTCATCTTTTTAGACTAGATGTTCAAGAATTTCTTCTGTAAATTAATACTGATAGTACGAACAAATTCCACCAAAGGGTATCACAAAACAACAACCACATCATCCATATGTGAAACATAAAAATTAGAATGTAACAAATGCTTATCCATAGAAATCTTCACATCTTTATAAATTTTGGCATCCTCAATAACTTGTGTGTTTTCAATATGTTTTGTTGGAACTTCATTTTTTTTTGCCAATTTAACAATGATAAAATTATGTTGGTAACTATGATTAATAGATGATTTGATCTTCTCTTTTTGAATAATTACATGAACCTGTAGTATGGAGATATTAGTAGGAAATAACCATTTTATTTCTTATTTTCCTTTTCTCCAACTTGAGACCACTCGTCGAAGAATATATTTTTGAAGTCTTCATCAAAAAATGCCTCCATCTACTTAGATTCAAGTGATTCCCACCCATACAGTAGCCTCATCACTGAAATTGAACCATGGTGCCACTCTCCACACCCTTGGGTAGTGTGGCTTCTCCAATTTTAGGAATTCTTCAATAGTATGACCATCATCTTTACCAGTAAAAATTATCTTCATGAGGTAGAATGAGGGTTTTTAAAATTTACCTACATTGTGTGCCAAATTTAGAATGGCCACAACTTGGTAAATATGGCTCAGAATATTTATTATAACCTATTTTAAAAAATTATATGACCATTTTTCATCTTCCTATGTCACTAAAATCATGCACTGTGAATTCTATGAACTCATATTTGCACTACAACTCACCAACCATCACAAAATATTATCAAAATGAGCTAATTTTAAATCAACAATATCTCCCTCATCTCTCTACAATTCAACCAATTTAGTTTTTGAAATTTGATAATTTCTCAAGTGAAGATTAGATCAATAATTAGTTTCTTAAAATTATGCACAAAAATAGGAAAACAATGTCTAAAGAGTCATCATCCACACTTTTTTGTCAAATTTTTTTTGCGAAATAACTATTTTCAAATCATCGATATCTCCCTCATCCAGACTCTGAATTGACCATATTTTTTTTTGAAATGGGGTTATTCTTCAAGAAGAGCTCAGATATACAGTTAGTTGCATGAAATTTTCAACAAATATTGCAAAAAGTGACTCAATATTTTTCATCCATGATTTTTTGTCAAAACAAATTCTGTAAAACAATTTATTTTAAATCAATGATATCTCCCTCATTCGGGCTCTGATTTGAATGATTTTTTTTAATACAGCTATTTTTGCAAGGAACTAAAATCTGTAACTTATTTGTGAAACGTTTGCACTAAAGTCTTTATATATGATCTAAAGACTTGCTGCCTTGATTTTTTCCAAAACAATCCTGCAAAAAGGGAAAAAAAACTAATTCTCCCTTCTTTTTCTAAGAAAGAGTTATGGTACCACTTATAATGGATATTTAATGTAAATATATTAAATTACCTAATAAAATAAATCCAATATCCAATACAATACTAATATAGAAATGCTTCTATTTATTATTCAAACCCTTATGGTAGGGCAACACCATACAACTACTTCTTCAGGAAGGAGATCACTCCTTAAGTGATATGCTTGATAATACAAAAAAATACTTGATATGTCTCAATAGAGAGTCTCTACCCTCTATATATGCTTCATATATAAAATTCTATGGGTAATTACCATGGGTATCTCAATACCACACATCTAAGACAATGGGCTTATCACATTATTCCCTAACTACTTGTGGTCCCTTGTATAATGTGGGTTAACCACTTTATTTATTAAATATGGTAGTTTTTTTTATCATCCTTACAATATCACATCACATTATTTCCTTGGGTACCTCCCTCTATACCCCATATTATCTCCACTAGGTATGCTACACTTGGAAAATCCCAAAGAGTGAGTAATATGAAGAACTTCCTCCTAAGGCTTTAGATCTGTAACATTATTTTTATTGAGCCTTAAAGGGATAGAGAATAAGTAAAAAATAGATTCATGATGGTCCATAAAACATCCCCTGAATCTACTATGGTTTGAATTTCCTTTCAAATCTCCATCAAAAATATGTTTTTTGAAGGCAACGAGCCGACGGGTGCTTAGAGGAGGGACTCAAGATAAGCATGATTGGAAGGGAGGAGGTGGGAGAGGACTCAAGTGGAAATTCCATTCATAGAGAATGGTGTATTATTCTACATGAGCTAACCATTTTTGTGAGTTTCATACTTGAGCTACAACAAATTCTCACAAATTGGATCTTATGAGTGTTGAAATATTTTGGAGAGCCAAAGGAAATTTATGAAAGATATTCCTATTATATGTTACGTCCCTATACTACTAGTGTAACCCCTTATTTTTATTAGTAAAAACTCCTTATTATATTTTTTTGCCCATGTAGTCCCCATATTGTTATTATTGTGCCCAATAGAAGCCCACTATTGTTATTATTGTGCACTTACATTATTATTGTTATGTCCGCTTTGATTATATTATGACCCCTTAGAGTCCTATATATAGAAAGGAGGTCTTGTCATTTGTATCATCCAAGAATTGTTCATTTGTGTAATCTAAAGGAGGTTTCTTGTGAGCTGGTTTCATAATATTTGGTATCACAGGTTTGGATTCTAGGGTTTCGCTGCTTTGAAAAGGTAATCGTAGCATTTTTTCTATATTTGTTTTTGTGACGTTTCAGAAGAGCTGAAATTGTTCTAAACTTTAGGTCCAAATTTCAGAGCTTGTCTTGCCATATTTGCACAGATACGATCTTAGGAAGTTAGAGATTTTGCAGACTCTCGAATTACATTCCAAATAGGTGACTCGGGGAAGATCATCATAAATTTTGTTCTGAGCATTAGATTGAAATTCGTAAGAAGTTTCAGAAAAAGGACATCATGAACTTTTCTGTATATCAATTTTAGGTACTAAGGTCGAAACAGTGAGACGTGGAACGTCGTACAAATTTGCTCTATTTAACTAGTCTATAATCAGGTCACCATGGGAGATTTGGCATAACCCTTTCTTGGATAACCAAATCTTGATCAGACATGTGAGGTTAGAAAGCGAACTCAGATAGCTACCACAGGAAGAAATTTCAGAACTTGGACGATCTGAAATTACAGAGTTCTAGTCATTTCAAGATCGAGCTCATAAAATCAAGAAAAATCGAGATGAGGAAGTTTGATGGCAAGGATCCGGTAAATTGGATACTACAGATGGAGAAATATTTTGATCTACATGGTGTACCACTATTACAAAAGGTTTGTATTGCATCTTCATATTTAGAACTAGATCAATTTTTATGGCATAAAGGGCTTTGTTCTCGTAAACCACTTGTTACGTGGTCAATTTTCATGGAGGAAAATATAGCACATTATGAGGATACAAAGAGCAACAACTTCTTTAGAGCAACACCACAAGAATTAGAAGAAAAAAGAGAGAAAGGGGTTTGTTACAAAGCGGAAAAAAAAAAATTATGGCAACAAGGAAGTCTACCCCTCACAACTATAAAGATGGAAGTGTTGTTTCTCCTAGCATTTCACAACCTATAAGGGTTACACCACAACAATTGGAAGAAAAAAGAGAAAAAGGGCTTCGTTGCAATTGTGATAAAAAATACATTAAAGGTTATAAGTGTGCTAAGAAGAAATTATTTTACATTGATTGTGAAGAGGAGGAAGAAAAGGATTAAGAGACATCAAAAGAAGAGCATATACACGAGGAACCAACCCCAAATAAAGAACAAATGAATCTGACCGTATCTTGTAAATCATTGGCAAGAATTACCACTCCTCAAACTCTCAAGATAGAAGGACATATCAAGAAGAAAAAGGTTCAAGAAGTTAAAGATGACATTGAGAAAGAAGAAATGAATCTGAGCATATCATGTAATGCATTGGCCAGAATTACCACTCCGCAAACTATCAAGATAGAATAGCATATCAAGAAGAAAAATGTTCAAGAAGTGAAAGATCACATCGAGCATCAAGAAATTAATCCGACCATATCTTGTAATGCATTGGAAGAAATTACCACTCCTAAAACTCTCAAGATAGAAGGACATATCAAGAAGAAAAAGATTCAACTAGTGAACGATCACATCGAACATCAACAACAAGTTCTCCTACTTTTAAAGGATAATGCCACTTTGGTGCAGAATCGAATGAAACGAGATGCAAATCAACATCGCAGTGAAAGAAGTTTTGATGTAGGTGACTGGGTATTTTTACGGCTACATCTCAAGCAAGATATTTATAAAAATGTATCATGATAGTCTTAAATACTTTTTAAAACAAACATTATCTTTATAAGAACAGAAGAAATGGATCACAAATATGTTGCGTTATGACTTTGAAATCATCTACAAAAAAGGGAAGAAAAATGTTGTTACAGATGCACTCTAAAGAAAGGATGAGGATTTCAAAGCATTGTTTTGTGCTATTTCTATTATCCAATCGGATTGGATAAACGAAGTAGGGGATGAATGGAAGAAGGATGAAGAAGTGTGGTTACTCATTCAAAAGTTTCAGAAGGTCCCAATTCAAACAATATTGCCAGAACTTGGCAAAGAAGGAAAAATATATTGGAACCTAGAGCAGTCACAGAAACAAGAACCCGACAGCTACGAAATCGATCAATTTCATAGTATCTCATCAAGTGGAAGAATTACTCGGTGAATATTCCCCATGGGAGGAAAATAATTTTATACATAAGCATCAAGAACTACTCAAGCGTTGAGGAAAACACTTTTTGAAGGAGAGGGGCATGTTAGGTCCTTATACTACTAGTGTAACCCCTTATTTTTATTAGTACAACCTCCTTATTATATTGTTGTGCTCATCTACTCCCCATATTTTTATTATTGTGCCCCATAGAAGCCCACTATTATTATTATTGTGCACCTACATTATTATTGTTATGTCGGCTTTGATTATATTATGACCCCTTAGAGCCCTATATAGAGAAAGTAGGTATTGTCACTTGTATCATCCAATAATTGTTCATTTGTGTAATGTAAGGGAGGTTTCCCCCTCGAAGAAGCTTATTTCTAAGGTGTTCATCTATATTTTCTATCTTTTTGTGAGTTGGTTTCATAACATTATATTATTTCTATATAACCCAAGCAATAAAATCTAAATGTGACTAACGATAGTATTTTGATATAAATTGTTCAAAAAATATTCGGACATCAGTTGAAGTTTTGACAAATTAGAGCATGCAACTTTCTATGGTTGTCCAAAAATGCTTAGAGTAAGGGAAATGAAGGAATAAATGTTCACAATTTTCATCATCATGTCTATAAAAATAGAAAATGGAAGAGTTGCGATAGTTGCATTTATGATGGTTGTCCCATTTAAGTACTTTTGTTTGATCTAAAATAAAAGGAAGAAAGAAATTTCTCGGCATAAGTGTTTTTTCTAGATTGCTTTCAATTTGGTTTGTTTAAGGAGATCATGGAAGCTCATTTCTTCTCTATATGTTTATTTGAGTGCGAAAGAATGGAGGGTGTTGTAGCCCCATCAAATTTTTTCCATGCTCGATATATATCAAAATATAGTGGTTTTTTAGTTATTGTTAGAAGGTTCTCTAAGTTTCTTTGTTTCGATTTGGCATCGATAATCCTGACAGAAGCCATTGTCTCTAGTGTAATATTTTTCTACTCTTTCCTGTTAATCAACTATTTCAATATGTCCTTCATTGATCATACATTGATGTAGATCAACTATCCATGCCGACTATTGTATATTGGGTGCTTGCAACCCTGAGTCTTCCTAAAGAAAGGTTGATATTCCATCATGAATTTTCTAGAAGTAGTGTTTGTTGATCATGCTCGTCCCTTTGCTATGTAGGTTCCATATAGAATAACCTACCTAATGAAAGGTTGTTCAAATGAGTTAAATGAAAGGGATATGTGTAGAATATTTTCTTTTCCATATGTGTTTTTGCATATCATGAATGGTTTGATAAAAGAAATACATGTATACACAACTGCCTAGAGAAAAATTTCACTAGGTTCTGCGAGCTTACCTCGAGCCCCATCTAGGATGAGCTCACCCATGTTGAGAGACAAGGAACCTCTCAGATGCATAAACATTTTAAAATTGAGGTTGTTGTTGAGATGGTAGACTAGGTGTGAGATATTAGGCATACATGTGGATGCTTCAACTAGTAGATGAACATTTTTATTTATACTAGCATGTAAAATTCCTCGAAAGAATTTTGATTGATGGGTTCAAGCATCGAGCATACCTCCCCCAATCTATGTATCACAAATATTCACATTAAGGATGTGGACCAGTGTATTGATCATATAGAACAACACCTTGGCATCCTACTCCCTGTAACAATAAGGATCTCTTCCGAGTCATATATACATAATCAAATCCCTCCACTTAATCTTCTAAGGTGTCTTTGATTCCGTAATTCTTCTTTTTACCACCTATTTCGAAAATCAACTAAACCTATTTTTAGTCATTATATAGCCATTATATAACCATGGACAGTAAACTTTTCATTATAATTACATATTTCCAAAAAAAACTAAATTAAAACTTTTAAAATTTTAATACACATTCTTATTTTAAAAACAATAACAAAATTTACTTTAAACAATAATAATAATAATATATTACTCGTATAACTTTTTATAATTTCTGATTATTAATCATATATGACATTTCGTGTCTTTGAAACGATATATTTGTAAAATTATGTAAAGAATAACGGATTGTATTGAATTATTTTAAGGTTAAAAAATAATAATCTATATAATAGGATTGTTCATAAGTTTTCATTATTCTTCCAATTAATCATACGTTTTTTGCTTCTGAAAAGAGGTTGGAAATTTGATATTAAAATTAAATTTCTGAAAATGAGCTTACATTTATGATGTGTAAAAAAATAATTATGTAATTGTTTTAATTGTTTTTAGAAAATCCAATATAAATAAAATAAATGTAATGATAATGAGGCATTATGATAAGGGTATTATTATCATATGGAATCGTGCTCAGATGGTAGTGGTTTTTAGTCATAAGTTTCTTATTCTTAAGTTTGATTATAATAATTGTAACTATTATTATGAGGAAAAACGCGTTAGAAGTATAAGAAGATTTTATTTTTTATATTGAAAAGTTTATTGTTTTAAAATACTGAAATAAAATTGAAATTGGTTCTAAATGTTATTTTTGAAAGAGTTTACAATCAATATACAAATTCTAGTTATTACCATATTAATCATTAATAGAAAGAAAGAATCTGATCAATTTATAACGTTTATATTTAAAATAAAACACATAAATAAATAGAAAAGTAGCATTCAAATTTATCACCAATAAAGAGAAACTACGAGGAAAAATTTTTATTCAAATTTAGAGTGGTCACTATTACGAAATATATTAAATTGAATTTAAAAAATCAAATTTGGACTGAACCATGTCAAAAGGTGCAGTGATTGGATGATTTCTAACAGGTAAGAACGTTGCATAACGTAAGTATTTGGGATAAAAATGCAAGTAGCATGGCTTAATAATGTGTTAGTTGAAAAGGGTGATGATAGTGGTACTTTCTATGGTTAAATAGTCCTTGGTTATGCGTTAATTGTAGCTGGTAATACACTATTATACAAAGAGTATTTTTAAGATGAAAGAAATTTTTTGTTTTTAAAAAGAATTTTTTAGTTTAGTTATTTTATATTAAAATTTAATATCGATTGAATTGTTCTAAATATAAAATTTAAGACAAAAATAGTTTGAGACAAAAATATTTTAACACAAAACTTTATATTTAAGACGAAAATATTTCGAAACAAAAGTATTTTAAAACAAAAGTATTTTAAAACAAAACTTTATATTTAAGACAAAAATATTTTAAGACAACTTTACATTTCTAGAAGAAATAGTTTGAGATAGAAATGTTTTAAGACAAAAGTTTATATTTAAGACAATGGTCATTTAAGGAAATGGAAGTTAAGATTAAACTCATTTAAGACAGTTAACAATTAAGACAAAAGCATATCAATATAAGACAATATTATCTAACTCCTGCAAAATTGACTCTAACAGTGCACCCTAAGTCCACCAACTTGTAGGCTAGTATTGTCTCGCGCCTATATCGAGGTTGTTATTTTACTTACAATTCGTTTTATCTTATATAAAGTCAACAATTTTTTTTGGCTCTTCGTTTTGTGGGGCTATCCAACTTTGACCAATGTGATAACTTTTCCTAGCAAGATTTCTCGAACATCAATTCCTCTTATGTCCCTTCGAACTTGTTGATATGATTAGAGACAACTTGTCTGCTATTGCATTCGATAAGTTTGCACAAAGATTATATTAGCACTAAGTTTATAGTTTCAAAAAAGAGTCAAAATGTTTTGAAAATCAATTAAGAGTTTTATTACAACCAAAGTTGGCTTAAGTGTAAGACTAGGTAATATTTTGGTGTGAAAAGGTGGCATAAGAGTTAAAACATAATGCTAAGAAAGTTGTTTATGTCATGCCATTTTTTTTACCCAATTCTTGCACCAATCAGATGCCAAAAATAGGTGCCACTATGAAACATTTTCCGAGCACCTACATGTCGCACTACAAACTACTCTCATAGTGCTTGCAAACTTTTGAAAAAAATAAAGTCTTAAAACTATCACTTATGTCATTTTAAATGCTTTAAAGTTTTTGATGAAATTTAACCTATGATATGACTTTATGTGATGGTTTGAGGCAGTTTGAAAAAATTAAAAAGGGTTTGGAGAGGATGTTTAAAACCAAAATTGTGTGGAAATCAATCATTTCCATCAAACCTAGGTAACTCGCTAGCAGTAGCAGTAGCAATTTTTTACAACACATGGTAGAGTGCTCAGTTTTTCTCAGTTAAGAAATGGGAAATTCAAGTCATGTGAGATGATTTGAACTATATGGAGCATGGTTGAAGGTCTATGAATAATTTTCACCTTTATTCAAAGATACAGTATGGGAGTCCACTTTCGAGTGGTTTCATGGTTACAATCTGAGTTAATGTTATGATTTTATTCACTCTTTTGATGACAACAGAGATTAGATAAGAGGAATGGAGTTTTCAGTCACTAAAAATTCAATAGAAGAAGCCACAAGGTTGCCTATCGAGCATGAGAAGTGGTTCAACAAATGAATGATGAAGAATGTGGATCTCAACTTCTTCCTTTTCCATATGTCTTTTTCCTTGACTCAGATTTAATGGAATCCAGAGCTTAAATAAATATTTGATAATACAATGGATCTTTTCACTTGGTAAAGCATGTCTTCTATTCGAGGTAATGGATACTAATTTTTAACAGCCAATTTTTTTAATTTTCATTAGTCAATGTAAAGCCGCAAAATTCCATCTTTCTTCTTCACAAAAATCATAGGAGCCCTCCAAGGTGACACTTGGGCGAATGTACTTTTTGTACAAAAATTCTTAGAGTTGCATATTTAATTCAGTCAATTCTTGAATGGTCATACGATAAGGGGATTTGGATACTGGGGCAACTTGAAGAATTAACTCTATAGTAAGGTCAATGTCCTACTTGAGAGGTAATCCAAGAATCTCCTGTGGAAATACATCTAGAAATTATTGTATTTTGGTTATATTTTCTAGAGTTACAATTTTCTCTTTTGAATTAGTATATCCCACCTGTACTGCATATATTTGATATTCCTCCCTAATAAATTTACCCAGTTGTGAGGCAGTAATGGATCTCAACTTTAGAGATATTTGGACTGCCTGAATTTTATGACGGACTATGTCATCATTGAGGTAGTTAATTGTTTTAGCTTTACAATTAACAAAATACCAATGGCTCTCAAGCCAGTCCATGCCAATCAAAATATTATATGGTCCTAGGGGAAGAATATTTAAACTTGTTGTGATGGGATGATCTATGATTACAATAGGGCAATTATCAATTTTAGTAGACACCCTCCTTTTAGCTCCTGTAGTTAGTTGTACCAACCACGAAATCTTAAATTTAGATATTTGGAGATGACATGCTTCAACTATTTCGGGGCTTATATAACTCAAACTAGCTCCAAGATCAATTAAAATTGACACAACTCAATTAAAGATCTTACCTTGAATTCCTCCATCATCATTTTATATTCTGCTTGGTGATCATCCAGGGCTGCATTTATCTTAGGTTTACTCCTAGCCACTTCTCCCGCCATAGATGCTTCTTGAATCTATGCAATCTTCTCAGGTATTTTTCAATAAGGATTGTTTTAATGTAGTGAGTTTCCCCACATCCCTGAAATTGCAGAGGGAGTTTGGAAGATGGCCCTGCCTCAGATCTAGTCAAAGTCTGTCGTTTTTTATTCACCTAACACCCTAGGTTTTTGTGGAATTTTGTGTAGATTTTTATTCCGATAACTTACGAATGAATTTTTGTGGGAACAAAATTTCCCACCTTTGCCATTTTGTACATTCTTCTATCCCTTTTTATCAGACCAAATTTTCAAATTATCTCCTTTATGCATAATTTGTTGATAGCATATTAATTCTTTACACACAACTTCATCCATCATTTTTGAATTTTCAAAATCCAAATGCTCATTCATGAAAGTAGGCAAACAACCTATAAATATTAATACATTTTCCTTTTCTTCTCTTATGTATGGAGCATATATCATAAGCAAAGTAAATTTAGCCATGTATTCATCCATTGTCAATTATCTCAGTCTGAGGTCATGAAACTCTCTCACCTTATCATCACAAACAAGAGGAGTCAAATATCTATTCTTAAAGCACTATTGAAACATTTCCCATGTAATTCCTTGTTCATCCAACCTTTGAACTACTTTGACCTCTTCCCACCACAATGTGGACTTTCCTTGCAGCTAGTAAATTGCAAGGCGATCCTTCAAGTTATCATTGTATTCGTAAATTTGAAAGTATTTATTAATATTGACCAAACATGCCTCTTCTGCCTCTTCAGACTCACCATCGAATATTGGGGGATTTATTTTATTGAATTCCCTTGCAATCGTAATTTATGTCATTTTCCTCCCCCAAATTCTTACTCTTAGAAGTATTACCAAAATCTGTCTTCCCTGTTTTTATATCCTTGCCTCTTTATGACTCATGTGTCTCACTTTTCCTTGGAGGGCTAGTCTCTTTTTGATGCTAAGAATCTGCCCAATCACCATCTTCGGCTATGGGGTCTAATTCCTCTGGTTTTGTCGATCTATTAATATTTTTATGATCCTTTCCTGGTCTCTTAATATTTGTTCATTATCAGCTTTTAGTTTAGTTAACTCCTCATTCAAATGTCATCCAGTATGCATCAGTATGGTTCTATCATTTGGGGTATCATTTCCCAACTAGACCCATACCTCTCGGTTTGGTCCATGTACATGTGTCGAGTGAGGACCTATGGGAATTACTGGGGAAGATGTCACCATTTTGCTGCCTCCTCTCATGATTTCCATTCTCTTTCTCTATGAAACAAATAACATGTTTGTTATTATCATGGTTTCCCATTCTAGGCTGCAGTGTTGTAACCATGCTCTGATACCCCTTGACACATTTCTCTACACCTATCCTAGTCACGGTAAAAAACAATAAACTTTGAAGTGCCACTTTAGCTCTTCCCACTAATTTTTTACCAGAATCTTAATGGAACTTGGTAAAATAAGTATGTTGGTGATTAGTCATGACATTTTGGTGTAATAATATTTGTACATACCATAGAGTACATAACTACATGAGTTTGGTTTTTGCATTAGTTGGTATGGAATATTATTAATATTCCTTTAATCTTTAGATTGTGATTGTTCATATCTGGAAACTAGATATATATAATGAAATATGTTATGGTGTCAAGGACTACCCTTGTCCACCTGGCATAGGATCCCAACTCTATGAGATTTGTGCTACATCAGATGGTGGAGAGGGAGAGGAGGGTTTGATGGTCAACTCTTACTGCCCTACTGCATTTGAGCTCTTTAGTATTTGTTACAACACCTTCTCATTCTCTGGAGCTTGACTCCTTCACCATGCATGACCAAGGTTTTACCTGCCTTTGGTTAGTTCTAGTGCTCTTATTTTGGAACTTTCAGTTAGTGCGACCTACTCTCAGCTAGAACACTTTGGTAGTTATGGGTTTTGACTGATTCATTCTCTTTTTTTTCTAGGTGAAAAACTATAGCTTCTAGTGACATTTGGGTGAATGGACTAATTCAACCTTTGTGATTTTGTCTTAGTCTGCTCATGCATACTCTTAAACTTGCTTCAATTGTTGAAGATGCACTCAATTCTGCTAAAAGAGAACTTCAAGGTTCTCAAATCTGAGTTGCGGCAGCTCACAGGTAATTATCTATGGTATTGATGCACTTAATTGAAGATTGTTAGCTCCATGTTTCCTTGTTTATTTATGGTTCTCAAATCCCGTATTGATTTTCCTACCCTTCATATGGTCTCGGTTTGGTGCAGATGTTACATTTATGCTCATAAGGGTTTTGATTCTTCCCTTCTTGTTCATTTAGGGTTTCAAAATGAGTTTTCTTCCCTTCTTTAGCCATTGGTTTGGCATGCATAGGTTTTCATTCTTCCCATGATGTGCTTGTTTTCTCCATAGAGTTAACTCTCGATTATTCAAATGTTTATCTCCATTGGAGACTGAGTCATAAAGTTATTTTTTGTTGAGGGTTTCAACCCTATATCGATTTTTGGATTCATGTTACATACATCCTTAGATACTTTGTTTGTTTGTTTGTTACTGTTGAGTTGGTTTGTGGTAAACTTAATTTATCTAAACTAGTGAGGATTACTGATCCACTCAACAAGTTTGGCTAATGTAGGCATACTCCCGAGTAATATGCTCTTCTATAGTGCGGCATAAAAATCTGAAGTAGACTTGATTTATGTATACATGTGTTTAATATGCATAATTTTCACTCGTGCATGTTCCATTGTTTACATGTCTCAAATGGACTATTCATGATATGAAACTTGTCTCTCTTTGTTAATTCATCACTATGTAAGTAAAGGGCTCTAACGTAAATTGATTCTAGCTCCATTGTTTTGCTCCATAGTTAAAATGTCTTCTTTTGATGGAGTTCACATTTGTTTCATGGAATTCTATCTCTTTTATTACATATAGTAACATTAGCTCACAACAACTGGAATTTTTCCATCTTTGGTCATGTTTTTTTTTCCTTTTTACTGTTCTCTTTCTTATTGTTTGAATTCTCTCACGACAATATCAATCTTACAAGTCATGTTTAATTTTTCACAGTGTATTATATATATAGGGACTGGCTGTCTACTGCCAGCGACACTGGCTCAGCTCACTAAACTCGGTAACGTGAATTTAGAAACTTTTTCACGATTATGAGTAATTTGAATGAAATATAAATTTTAGGGACTGGTCCCCTATTCCTAGTAACACTAGCTTGGCTTGGAACCACACTTTGTAACAAAAGAATTAAAGAGTTTTCCATTAATATATATATATATATTATATATAATATAATATAATTATATATATATATAAATATATATATATATATATATATATTATTCTCATCATTGTTTGGAATTTTTATTACATCCTACAATTTACATAACATTATATGCTAAGAACCATAAACTCAATGTCTTGTCCTCATAATTAACTACTATGCAAACTAGAGAAATCCTTTACCACTTATTTGAATGTTAATGACTCCACCACACGATTGCAAGAAAATATAATGCACCACCCGCCCAACATATTGATCATTCACTATATCTCAACCCCTGAGCTAGTAACATGCACTAGGTTAGAATCAAACTATTTGGTCAGTACTAGACATAGCCTTTCACATGAAGGAATTCCACTGGCCATCCAGCTCCAGGATTCCACATCCTTTAGCCCTTGCCACAATTTCTTTCTTTCCCTCACCTCAAGTCCAGTTGCTTTCTTTCCAGGTCCTTAGGAAAAAATTCTTGTTGCCTTTTTATTTTGCAAAAGACGGTTTTGGGTAACAACTACCCCTATGTAACTGTTTTCTAACCATTTAAATGTGGCTTTTCACAACATAATATTTTCAGCAAAATCATGTTGTTAACTCATTCCAAAATATTAACAATTACTGGTTATTTATTTAACTTCCTATTTGAAAGCAAAAGTTCATACAATAACAAATATTTATAGTCTTATGAGGGGGCATTACAAATATGTAGTCCCACCAAACTTAAAAAGAAAAAGAAAAAATTGTTATAAATATGAACACAGTCCAACAAATATCTCCGTTGCCTTCAAAATACTTTCAAGTCAAATAAGGTTAAATTATATTCAGTTATTTATAAAATTTATAAAATTTTAAAATTTCATTTTTAAAATAAAATAGATATATTATATATCAATACTAAATAATTTCTAAAATTGTTTGGTCGAGCTATTTACACTTTAACTAGAAGTAAGAGGTTAATATTTACTCTGTAACATGAATTAGTACCACACTTGCCTAATAAACTTAGTACCACACTTGCCTAATAAAATTACCAAACTTGTCTTCTTGTGATTTCGTTTTCTTGGAATGCTACAACCCACAAACATTCTAATCCCATGTTTTCACAATGAATTGTCTATATATGTTGACCTTGTTTAACATTTATGTCATATTTGAAACCAAATTACTTGCAATCAATCACCGATCACCGTGAAATCAAACATTTTCACACCAATTATTAAATATCAATTCATCAACTATTGACTATGGTACCAAAAGAGATGGAGAACTAGAGTTAGAGAAAAAAATGTAGTAAATAAAAGAGATCAAAATGCTCTCGTCCATCGATAATATATCTTAATATATGTATATAACCATCTAGTAAAACTCATTTCACATGCAATCACACAATAATTTATAGGAACACGAGCTAGGATTTGTGCCCATTCAATGAAACTACAAATTTCTTTTCTAACCATTCCCATTGCTACATTCTCATGATCAAGGGATTTATTTATACATTATGAGACAATCAGATCCAAAACTCTCCAAACAAATTCAAATCCCCTAAAAATCAAACAACACCCTAAATTTTACCTAAAATTGCTAAAATTTCCTATCATAAAGATGCAATTAGAAATTAAATAGAATTATATGGCAAAAATGAAACCAAATTCCTCTTCTAGAAATCTCTAATATCTTCTCGAGGACAAATCCAATTTTTGAAATAAATTTTGAAATTATGCTCTTGCAACAATAGCTACCAATGTATCCTCGTAGGCCATTGTTATGAAACCAGCTCACAAGAAAGATAGAAAATATAGATGAACGCCTTAGAAATAAACCTTTTTGATGGGACAACCTCCTTTACATTACACAAACTAACAATTATTGGACGATACAAATTACAAGACCTCCTTTCTATATATAGGACTCTAAGGGGTCATAATATAATTAGAGCCGACATAACAATAATAATCTAAGGGCACACTAATAACAATAGTGGGCTTCTATGGGGCACAATAATAACAATATGGGGACTACATGGGCACAACAATATAATAAGGGGGTTGTTCTCATAACAATAAGGGGTTACACTAGTAGTATAGGGACCTAACATACCCCTCTCCTTCAAAAAGTGTTGTCCTCAACGCTTGAGTAGTTCTTGATGCTTCTGTATAAAATTGTTTTCCTCCCATAAGGAATCTTCAGTGAGTAAGTTCTTCCACTTGATGAGATACTTCTAAATTGATCGATCTTGTTGCTGTTGGGTTCCTATTTCTATGGTTGCTACAGGTTCCAATATGATTTTTCCTTCTTCGTAAAGTTCTTGCAATATTGCTTGAACTGGGACCTTCTGCAACTTTTGAATGAGTGGCGACACTTCTTCATCCTTCTTGCATTCATCCCTTGCTTTGTTTATCCAATTTCATTGGATAATATAAATAACACAAAACAATGCTTCCACATCCTCATCCCTTCTTGAGAGTGCATCTGTAACAACATTTGGCTTCTCATTTTCATAGACGATTTCAAAATCATAACCCAACATATTTGTGACCCATTTTTTCTTTTCCTCTAAAGATAATAATTTTTC
This sequence comes from Pinus taeda, assembly GCA_000404065.3. Taxonomy (NCBI): domain Eukaryota; kingdom Viridiplantae; phylum Streptophyta; class Pinopsida; order Pinales; family Pinaceae; genus Pinus; species Pinus taeda. The sequence continues at coordinate 43,085 of APFE031626204.1, read as the reverse complement.
TAAAAAGTATTTCAGACTATCATGATCAAGTTATACCTTGAAGTTTCTTGCCATTAGGTAAGGTCGCCATTACTTAAGTGCATGTAGTATTGTGAACGTTTCCTTCTCATCAATATCTTGCTTGAGATGTAGCCGTAAAAATACCCAATCCCCACATCAAAACTTCTTTCACTATGATGTTGATATGCCTCTTGTTTCATTCGATTTTGCACCAAAGTGGTGTTATCCTTTAAAAGTTGGAGAACTTGCTTTTGATGCTTGATTTGATCTTTCACTGCTTGAACCTTTTTCTTCTTGATATGTCATTCTATCTTGAGTGTTTGAGTCATAATTTCTTCCAATGAATTCCAAGATATGGTCGGATTCATTTCTTTATGCTCGATGTCATCTTTCACTTCTTGAATGTTTTTCTTCTTGATATGTCCTTCTATATTAATAGTTTGAGGAGTGGTAATTCTGGCCAATGCATTACAAGATATGCTAGGATTCATTTCTTCTTTATCGATGTGATATTTCAGTTCTTGAACCTTTTTCTTCCTGATATGCCCTTCTCTCTTGAGAGCTTGAGGAGTGGTAATTATTTCCCATTCTTTACAAGATATGGTCAGATTCATTTCTTCTTTATCTGGGGTTGGTTCCTGGTGTATATCCTCTTCTTTTGATTTTTCTTGATCCTTTTTTTCCTCCTCTTCATAATCTTTGTAAAATAATTTATTCTCAACACACTTATGACCTTTAGTGTATTTTCTATCACAATTGTAACAAAGCCCTTTCTCTCTTTTTTCTTCCAGTTGCTGTGGTGTCACCCTTGTAGGTTGTGGAAGGCTAGGAGAAACAACACTTCCATGTTTCTAGTTGTGAGGGGTAGAATTCGTTGTTGCCATAATTTTTATTTCCACTTTTCTTACCAACCTGAATGCCTTCTCCAGTGAATTAGGTTCCCAAAGATGAACCTCATGTTGAATGTTATCCTTTAAAGTCCCGAAGGATACATCAATCCTCTACTTCTCTGGAATATCATTTTCCCTTACATTCAATTTTTGAAAGACCTCAATGTGTTCTCCCATTGAACACTTTTGTTTGAGATTTATCAATTGGCTAAAGAAGGTGTTTTGCTTTGTATCCTCATAATGTGCTATCATTTCCTCCATGAAAATTGACCACGTGACAGGTGGTTTATGAGAAAAAATCCCTTTATACCATAAAAATTGATTCGGTTATAAATAATTAGATGCAATACATACCTTTTATAACAGTGTTACACCATGTAGATAAAAATATTTCTGCATCTGTAGTATCCAATTTACTGGATGCTTGCCATCAAACTTCCTCATCTCGCTTTTTCTTGATTTTAGGAGCTCAATCTTGAAACGACCATAACTCTGTAATTTTGAATCTTCTAGTTCTGAAATCACAACATACAGTAGACCTCTGTGTCCTCTTTTCAATGCCACCAGTCTGATCGAACTTGGATTCTCCAAGAAAGAGTTATGCACAATCTCCCAAGAGGACCTAATTATATACCTTTTCAGAATAGTGGACTTATATGAAGTGCAACATGTCACTGTTTTTACCTTCGGATCTGAAAAATACACACAAACAACTACAGTCTGTCCTATTTCTATAACTTCTTACGAAATTTCAATCTGATGCTCAGAGAGAAAGTTATGACGATACCACCCCCTTTACCTAGAAGGAACTTCTTACATGATTCCTTTCTTATATCCTACCTAGCATGACACTTTTTAGTAAAATGGATGTTCACCCTAAGAAAATTATATCCTCACAGCCTAAGATAAGTTAAATTCCCCTTCAATTTGATCTTGAACTAAAATTGAATTTCATTCTCCATTTCTCATTTGAAGTTATTTCTGCATTTCTGGTTTGAAGCAATGGTGATTATGATATAGTAGGATTGTGAAGAAGGACAATCTGGACCTCCTTAGTTAGGAGCCTCTTCTTTCACATCTTCTGCATCATAATCCATTGTTAATTAGTGCTTTTATATTATCTTCATGAAAGTAGTATTGTAGGGAAGGACAACCTAGTTCTCCTAACTTAGGAGCCTCTTCCCTCATATATTACATAAATGAATTAGAAATTGTTAAAATAGGTTTATATTTGTAATATGTACTTCTTTAAATCTTCAAATTTTATCTTCTAAACTTGAATATATCTGATGTCCATATACAGTGGATTTGCCTCCAAGTTTTACAAACCCGGATTGATAATTAATTACTTGTGTTAATTTAGTCAATAAATTAGATCAACATTTTGGCGCATTGCCGGGGAGGTAATTATCAACATAGTCAAATAGAAGATAAACAAAAACAATAAAAAAAATTAGTTACTATACATTTCTCTTAGTTATGTTTCTTTATGCCTAGAAATAGAGATCCTAAAATTAGGTTTCCAAAACAAAACCCCCCAATAAAAACATAAAATCAAAAAAATAACTACAAAAACCATTTTCAAGGACAAGATGAAGTTAAAGAATAGGTTATAACACTACTCCATTCTTCAACATTCTTTCTCATCAAATCTTTATTATCAAATAAATTTTCATGTCCAAAATTTCATTAAAGTATATTTTTAAAGTTTGGATATGAGTTTAGTTATGATCTTGTTACGAAAATGCATGCATTGGAAATTATCTTATACTTGAGAGAATGAATTATTTTTCTAAAATAGAATAGTATAGAATAGAATAAATAAACAAGTAGAATGAATTCACAATAAAACTTCCATAATAAACTTGTTTCAAACAATTTCTTGAAATCATTGTTCAATATTCATTTGAAGGATTACATGGCAAAATGCAGTAAGAACAATACTATTTTGGGTAACCATATAGGATCATTTTGAAATCATGTTTTTTACATATCTCTTGAAATATATTTTTGGAATCCATTTTGAAGTTCTCAATTTATATCACAAATAAAAATGTGATCAAAATCAAAACTAGGTCTCAACTGAAATGTTGAGGACAGAGTTAGTACAACCTATATTTGAGGCATCTAATGGAAACATTTTTATCTGAAATTCATAGGGAGGATAGCCCTTGGAATATAGTTTCCAAATAAATTTGAATCACTTCAATCAGGTATCATATGAAAAATTTATTCTTGAAATACTAATTGCTTGTCGCAAACTCTGCATGGTGACAATTCTAGGTCCTGACTGTTCATTGGCATATTGGAAATACCAAATCATCTTATTTTCAAAACCTGTTTATATGGAAGATATATCTTCAAGTCTAGTTTAAGACAAAATTTTAATCATCCCATTTGGAGGTGAAATGAAAAATTTATGCCACATTTAGTGACTGCATGTCTTCGAAACAATATAGTAAACTTATGCCTCCTAGGTCTATTCATCACCAATTTTATGATATCAAGTCTAAGATTTTTTAAAACTTGTTTCTACTGGAAATGAAAAAATTAATCTACTTTAAGCTCCAAGTTTAATTACATTGATCTTATCTTTATCGAAGAAGTTACACTTCCAATAGTTACTGTTGGTCTAGTTAAAAATTAACAAGCAGCTCTATCAAACATGACACTCTTTATAATTTTTAACATATCATTTTAAACCAATTTGAAAACATGTTTATACTAGAGGTAGCCATATGAATTCATTTCAGCTTGGCTTTGGAACCACTCTAATAGGATATCAAACAAATATTTTGTAAACAAAATACTGCTAGGAGGTCTAGGCTGGCCACCATTCCTCAAAGGGGTAAATAAATGCATTATGTTTGTCTATAATATTTGGAATTGTTTTCTAAGCAATGCTCATAATGATTTACATGTTTATTGGAATAAGAGAGACTGTACACCTCTCTTCCTCCATCATCTAATGTTGTATTGCAGGCAAGTGCTATGTTTTTGCACGTCATAGGAAGAATGAAGGAGTGAATTCCATGAATGAAGAAATTTTCAAAGTCAAATTCATATTCCAGAATATGAATACAAATGTTCAAGTCAAAGAAAAGTGAAAATTCCCCTGATTTTGAGTTCATTCAATGAAACTCAAACTCTTGAAGCTGGCTCTTTGATGTTGACCAACAACACCAATAAACCCTACAACATGATCGAGATCAAGGCAAAAAGACATGAAGATAATCATCCAAAGAAGCAGTCAAGCTCAGTACCATGTCAAGTCACCTCAATCTCGAAAGAAGCCTTTCATATTGAATTCATATTGTTCATTATTTGATCATCATCATTTGTTCATGATTTGAATTCATATTGTTCATCATCCATACTGTATGTTAAGCTCCATGACCAAGCATGTTGAAGTCCAGACTTACTACTACATCATGACTTCGATATAACCTATTTTCATCAGCTTTTCATACTTCCCTACTCCATTACACCCCACCTCCATCCAGAAAATAAAAAAATATATAGAAAAATATCAACAATAATAAAGGAGTTTAGTTGTGAAAATTGATGAAAGTGGCACAATACAAACTCGAATTCATATTGGAAAACCAACCAGCTTGGCCAATATGAATTGTCTATTTTGTTTTACCATTTCTTCAGTTTGAGTTTGCAGGAACCATCCTCCAGAATAAACAAGACTTGAGGACAAGTCTTCCCATCAGCAAGGGGGAAGGTTCGCAAAAAAATACTTAGTTGTGCAACTGAATTAGCGACGGAACTTGTATTGTTGGAAGTTGGGACATGAAATATTTTTGAAATCAATTGCAGAGGGACCTGAAATGTTAGCAAAAACATGTATATATTGCATAAAAATGTACATGACAAAAGGGACCTGAGTTATCATGAATGAATTGCAGAGGGACCTGAATGACATCAACAATCAATGGACCAGAATCAATGAAGAATTCTAGAACAGAAGGTAGAAATAAATTCTATGTTCTTATCTATCTATAAGACAAATTCATCCAATATTGTTAAAGAACAATAGCATTCATCCAATGCTACAGGGAAGTACAAGTATCATAAGTGCACAATTTTGTTCTTGTAAATTTAAATTTTTGTAGAAATTTGTAGACTTTGTTAAAATTGAGTTAATACCTGAATGCATATTTTATATTCATTACATTTTCCTCATTCTATACCCATTATCATAGATTGAATCCTATATTCACTTCATATTCATTCCATTTCATAACCCTAACTATCATTCTCTATTTACCTATATTCATATATTCCATATTCATTTCATAACCCTAACCCTAAGTATTTTTCCATAAAGCAAAAGGGATCAAAGTAAGGATTTAAAAAGTTGAACCTACACAAACAAAGCAAGAATTAGTCCTATGGAAGCAATTTTAAACATGCCCTAAAAATGGTCATTTTAAAATTAAGGAAATCATTGTAATACATATGGAATATCAAACAAACAAAATTGAAATGATATGATGCAATATGGTGAAGTTATAATGGCAAATCGAATACAATATGATGGAAAACCTTTTGGAACTATGCAACGATATCAAGCATATGGTAAAGGGTAAGAAATATCAAACATGCACATTTTTCTTTTAAAGGAAATGTATTAAAAATTATATGTGCATTTTGAAAGGGAATAGAAAAAGGAAATGTAATGAGCATAAAACCTTTGAGCGCATGACAAAAGTGGCAAACAACGAAATGATTTCATATAGTTATAAAACAGGCTTGCAACAATATGATTTCATAGTATGGCTCATAAAAAAGTAATATTATTGGTAACACATTGAAATACGATGGTGTATATGTCAGTCAAGGGCAAGGTCGTAAACAATATGGTATGCAGGATGGCCACAATGGAAGCAATCAAACAACAGTGAGAATGGTAATGGCTACGATTCCCACCAAGGTCAGGTAAATAGTAATGGTTATGGTTCCGAATACCGCAGTCAATCTTATGCTTCGGGCGAGTCGGACCATGGTGCACGTTCTGAAAGCAAAGTCGCCAATCTTTCAGGTTATGGTGGTGCCTATGGCACCGCTTCCCATAATCGTAATGGCTTCAAAGCAGATCCTGGCTTTGGCAACGTAGAATTCGATGCCAACAATGGTTTTTATAAGGAAAATCCTTGAACATGTATTCTAGACATTGGTAGTAAGGCCTCATAAAGTTCTTTCATCATCGATATGACTGTTTGTGTTTCATTTGAGTTTTATCGATAGCATTGCAAGGTTGTGTGTAACAAAAGAAAAAAAACTGCTTTTAGAGTTTGGTATTTAGATTCCCATGGTATAAACTGTAAGCTTGTCTCAATTTATGATGTTTATAAAAAATTCCCATAAATAAAAGTAGCTTGGTTTAAAAAAAAAAAAATTATGCTAATGGAATCCTGGATTGAACGAACAGAGCAGAGATGCTGCAAAGATAGAGACAAAGGAGTTTTTTTAAAAAACTTTGATGAAACAGAGGATAGAATATAAGAAATAGATTAATAAAAACATGTTTATTATGTTTTTATAATCTTTTTATATCAAAACTTTGTTCATATTTTTGAGTATTGGTTTCATCTCTTTGTCAAGGGAATTAGAAAAGAGGTAAGTAGGATGCTGGAGAAACATTTGAAGAAAAATTGATTTCAAATTGAATGATCATTCAATCTCAGAAATGCATTTCAATTTTGATAAGCTACTATTTTTCATTGCTTTTCTGGGCAAATAAAAATGAAATTTGAAAAACAGAAACATGGGTTTTCTTCAGAATGAGCCTAATTAGAGTCGATGCAAATAATTTTCTCAAATTCATTTCTATTTGAGATATTTTTATGGTTCTTTTGACCCATATTTTGCAAATTGCATGGGTAAACGAGTGGCTAAATTGAAAGTGAATGCCTAGACATAAAAAAATTTGCTTCTTTTAATGAGATGTAAGGGCAACTAGATATTGGATGCTTTGAGTAAAATTTTTGATTTGAGGGGGACAGGAATCCTGTGTCGGAATGTATTTCAAAATTCAAGTTTTATTTGCCGTCTATAGCTGCTCATCGAGAATGATATATTGGTAAAGAAAGTCATCCACAAGAAAAGAGAAGAAATACATGAAAGCGTAGATATCCTTTTACAAGTAGCTCAAGAGAAAACTTCATCTTCAAGGGACAGAGCCATCCATAGAACAGCAAGGGAGGTCAGCATACACAGGCAAAAGATCAATGAGACAAAGACAAGCATGAGGACATGCTTGAAGATCAGCAAGGGGGAGATGTTGACCCTCAGTTTTGGTCTATTTTTTCTTAGGGAAACCTACTTAATCCTTATATTTTCCATCCATTTTACATCACATCCATCCCATTTTGATGTATTTTATGCATATTCAGGTTTTTAATTTTAATTTTGCAATTTCTAGAAGTTTTTATGAAAATTGAGTTTCAAGTGCAATTTTGGACTAAATCAGAAATTCCCGTAATAGCTATGTGGATGACATGTTTGTAGGACACTTGGGATCGAGTTTGATACATGGATGGACATACTGGGAACTAGTACTAAGCTAACTCCACTTGGTTCGGCCAGAACAAGCTTTATTAGGCCCGGTCAAGGCTGCTCAAACATGGCTAGTCACCAGAAAATCCCTAGGAAATAGGGAAGTTTTGAGATTTTATGGGATTGACCATATTTCTTGGGATTAATTGGATGAGTTCAACTTAGATAGGTGGATATGAGTAGATATGAGTGTTAGAGATAATATAGATTAGTTTGTTTCATTAAACCTCTATTTCAAGCCAAGACTGATGGCTTTTGTATTGGAATTTATATGTAACTTTTGTATAATTTGAGTTGGGAGCTAATTTGAAGAACTTGTTTCATTCCAATTTGTTGTTCATGCTTGGTTGATTTACTGAAGTTGTTGTAGCTGAGATTTCTTCAAGTGTGCAAGGCAAGGGGGAGGGCCCCCACACCAAGCTAAGTACACTTCTTGGTTCAATTTTCATAGTTTTCATAGACTAATTTTTGTTTCAAATGTATTTAAATGTGTGATGATTGCTGAATGAATATTGGTTTAATTCTAATCTACATATGAAGGGACACAAATGAATTTAATTTAAATTCCCCTTCTATTTGATCTTGAACTAAAACTAAATTTCATTCTCCATTTCTCATTTGAAGTTATTTCTGCATTTCTGGTTTGAAGCAATGGTGATTGTGATATAGTAGGATTGTGAAGAAGGACAATCTGGACCTCCTTAGTTATAAGCCTCTTCTTTTACATCTACTGAATCATAAGCCATTGTTAATTAGTGCTCTTATATTTATCTTCATGAAAGTAGTATTGTAGGGAAGGACAACCTAGTTCTCCTAAGTTAGGAGCCTCTTCCCTAATATATTACATAAATGAATAAGAAATTGTTAAAATAGGTTTACATTTTTAATATGTACTTCTTTAAATCTTCAAATTTTATCTTCTAAACTTGATTATATCTGATGTCCATATACAGTGGATTTGCCTCCAAGTTTTACAAACCCGGATTGATAATTAAATACTTGTGTTAATTTAGTCAATAAATTAGCTCAACATTTTGGCGCCGTTGCCGGGGAGGTAATTATCAGCATAGTCAAACAAAAGATAAAAAAAAAACGCTAAAAAGTTAGCTAGTATACATTTCTCTTAGTTATGTTTCTTTATGCCTAGAAATAGAGATCCTAAAATTAGGTTCCTAAAACAAAACCCCCCAACAAAAAGATAAAATAAAAAAAAAAAACTAAAAAATCCATTTTCAACGACAAGATGATGTTAAAGAATAGGTTACAACACTACTCCATTCTTTAACATTCTTTCTCATCAAATCTTTATGATCAAATAAATTTTCATGTCCAAGCATTCATTAAAGTATATTTTTCAAATTTGGATATGAGTTTACTTATGATTTTGTTATGAAAATGGATGCACTGGAAATTCTCTTATACTTGAGAGAATGAATTGTTTTTCTAAAATAGAATAGGATAGAAGAGAATAAATAAACAAGTAGAATGAATTCGCAATAAGACTTCCATAATAAATTTGTTTCAAACAATTTCTTTAAATCATTGTTCAATATTCATTTGAAAGGACTACATGGAAAAATGCAGTAAGAACAAGCCTATTTTGGGTAACCATATAGGATCATTATGAAATCATGTTTTTTTTACATATCTCATGAAATCTAGTTTTGGAATCCATTTTGAAGTTTTCAATTTATATCACAAATAAAAATGTGATCAAGATCGAAACTAGGTCTCAAGTGAAATGTTGAGCATAGAGTTAGTACAGCCTATATTTTAAGTATCTAATGGAAAAATTTTATCTGAAATTCATAGGGAATATAGCCCTTGGAATCTAGTTTCCAAATCAATTTGAATCACTTCAATCAGATATCATATGAAAAATTTATTCTTGAAATACTAACTGCTTGTCGAACAATTTGCATGGTGACAATTCTAGGTCTTGACTGTTAATTGGCATATTTGACATACCAAACCATCTTCTTTTCAGAACCTGTTTATATGGGAGATATATATTCAATACTAGTTGAAGATACAATTTGAATCATCCCATTTGGAAGTGAAATGAAAAATTTATTCCACATTCAGTGACTGCATGTCTTAAAAACAATATAGTAAAACTATGCCTCCTAGGTCTGTTTATCACCAATTTTGTGATATCAAGCATAAGAATTTTTAAAACTTGTTTCTATTGGAAATACAAATTAATATACTTTAATCTCCAAGTGGAATCGCATTTATCTGATCTTTATCGAAGAAGTTACGCTTCAAACAGTGAATGTTGGTGTAGTTAAACATTAACAAGCAGCTCTATCAAATATGGCGCTCATAATTTTACCATATCATTTTAAACCATTTTGAAAACATATTTATACTGGAGGTAGCCATATGAATTCACTTCAACTTGGATTTGGAATCACTCTAATAGGATATCAAACAAATATTTTGTAAACGCAATACCACTAGGAGGTCTAGGCTGGCCACCATTCCTCAAAGGGGTAAATAAATGCATTTTGTTTGTATATCATATTTGGACTTGCTTTCTAAGCAATGATTGTAATGATTTACATATATATTGGAACAAGATAGACTATACACCTCTATTCCTCCATCATCTAATGTTGTATTGCAGGCAAGTGCTATGTTTTTTCAGGTCATAGGAAGAATGAAGGAGTGAACTCCATGGATGAAGTAATTTTCAAAGTCAAATTCATATTCCAGAATATGAATACAAATTTTCAAGTCAAAGCAAAGTGAAAATTCACCTGATGTTGAGTTCATTCAATGAAACATAAACTCTTGAAGCTTGCTCTTAGATGCTGACCACCAACATCAACAAACCCTACAACATGATTGAGATCAAGGCAAAAAGACATGAAGACAATCATTAGAAGAAGCAGTCAAGTTCAGTACTATGTCAAGTCACATCAATCTCCAAAGAAGCCTTTCATATTGAATTCATATTGTTCATCATCCATACTGTATGTTAAGCTCCATGACCAAGCATGTTGAAGTCCAGACTTACTACTAAATCATGATTTCATTATAACCTATTTTCATAAGCTTTTCATACTTCCCTACTCCATTACACCCTACCTCCATCTAGAAAAGGAAAAAATAAAAAATAGAAAAAGATAAAAAATAATAAAGGAGTTTGGTTGTGAAAATCCACGAAAGTGGCACAATACAAACTTGAATTCATATTGGAAAATCAACCAGCTTGGCCAATATGAATTCTCTATTTTGTTTTACCATTTCTTTAGTTTGAGTTTGTAGGAATCATCCTCCAGAATAAAGGAGACTTGAGGACAAGTCTTCCCATCAGCATGGGGGGAAGGTTTGCAAAAATAAACTTAGTTGTGTAGCTAAATTGACGACAGAACTTGTATTGTTGGCAGTTGGGACCTAAAATATTTTTGAAATAAATTGCAGAGGGACCTGAAATGTTAGCAAAAACATGTATATATTGCATAAAAATGTACATGACAAAAGGGACTTGAGTTATTATGAATCAATTGTAGAGGGGCCTGAATGACATCAACAATCAATGGACCAAAATCAATGAAGGATGCTAGAACACAAAGCATAAATAAGCTCTATCTATCTACGATATTTGATCAAGACAACTTCATCCAATATTGTTAAAGAACAAAAACATTCATCCAATACTACAGGGAAGTACAAGTATCATAAGTGCACAATTTTGTTCTTGCAAATTTATATTTTTGTAGAAATTTCTAGACTTTGTTAAAATTAAGTTAATACCAGAATGCATATTTTATATTCATCACATTTTCCTCATTCTATACCCATTAGCCTATGTCCATCTTACATTTACATTCTACATTTACCCTAGACCTAATCCAATGTACATATGTACATCTTATATTCATTCCATAACCCTAACATTTCATAACCCTAATCCTAAGTATTTTTTCCATAAAGCAAAAGAGATCAAAGTGAGGATTTAAAAGGTTGAATCTGCACAAACAAAGCACACATTAGTCCTATGGAAACAATTTTAAACATGACCTAAAAAATGGTCATTTTAAAATTAAGGAAATCATTGCAATACATATGGAACATCAAGAAAACAAAATTGAAATGATTAAACCTTATCATCGTATAAGGATATGATGCAATAAGGTGAAGTTATAATGGCAAATGAAATACGATATGATGGCAAACCTTAAGAAAATATGCAACAATATCAAGCATATGGTAAAGGGTAAGGTTATTATCATTTCAATAAATAGTAAATACATGTGCAAAGGAAATAAGGAAGGCAATATTTCATAAGGAAATATATGCGCAAAAGGCAATGAAACATTTGCATACAACAAAGACATGTCTTAAACATTATATGCGCATTTTGAAATGTATTAAACACAATATTCTTGTGCATAACCAAAGTGGAAAACAAGGAAATGATTTCATAGTATGGCGTAATACTATTGACAATGTGGTAATACAATGGTAAGCCAGTGGTAATGCATTGAAATACAAAGCAATATATATGATAGTCAAAGGATAAGCCACGATGGTATTGTGGGTTGGTTGCAGGAAACCCACAATGGATTGGAGGACAGCCATGAACCATATGGTGTCGACAGCACGGTGAAAATAATGATAAACATCTCCATTCAAAAGTTCAATAGTTATGCACGGCATACCAGTCAAAAGTAAATGGTCAAAACATTTTTAAGAAAACAGAGAAATAAGCCATAGTGCATTCCAGTCAAAGGACGATAATCAAATAAAAAATAGTCAAATATGTATTTGAAACAGCAGAGAATTAAGCAGTTTTGAAACCCAGTGAGCTGTAGAAAAACGTTGGAGCTGTAGTTACGCAGAACTGATAACAACCAAACAGTGAAATGGTGGTAAAAACGTTTTGAAACAAGCCGAGAAATAAAACCTGTGCATTTAGCAAAGAAGAGATCTGCCATTATTGAAGCTCAGAGCAATAAATTTCTTTGCCATTACAGTTGTTTGAGGCTCAGGAAATATGGTATATCTGCAGTTAAGAACGTTAAAAACGTTTTGACAGAGGAGGTAAGGAAAAATAGCTAAGTCTATGCAGAGATAAGTGGGTAAATAGCGCTGTTGGTTGCCCAGAATCTCGTGGAAACTTCAGATAAGACTAGATTTGATTTCCTTCTCTTTTGAAGAAGATCGCAGAGGTAAAGTTGGGATCATGATTGCTGAACTCTTTGTTAAGAACTGTCTGTCATTTATTTAAAATTCATTTATGCCACCAGTCAACAAATAAGCGTGTTTAATAGGGGGAAATGATATGAAATGCAGCTAATTGGGCCACGAATCAAGGGGATCATGACACTTCAACAACAGTATGGTAAATCGATTTCGATATTCCATGAAATCGCCAAGTCTGCTAATAAAAAGAAGTTTTTATAAAGTGAGTTTAAATGCACATGCAGTGGGCTTAATTGTACAATCAATAAACAGTGACATAGCTGGAGATTAAAAAAAACGAAATGATCTCAATGGTGCATGGAAAATCTTCCACGAGAATTCAAAACAGAGTCTGTTCATATATTTTGATTGCATGAAATAAGGAGCTTTGTGTAGTTTTGTAAAACGTATAGCAGCCAAGTTTACAACTACAATTTATCAAACAATATGACAGGAATTTCAGTTTGATTTCAAAATGGAAATGATAAATGAAAACAGTGTACAGGGTTCATAATGAGAAAAGCAATTTGTTGATTATAAGGTACGATTGCACATACAATGGCTTCAATTCAACAATATTAAGAAAAATGAAAATCAAAAGGAGGAATTATGATATGATTTCGTTTTTTGTATATTTCTTTCCAAAACAGAGTTCAATTCCTTTCTTGCAAAAGTGTGTATAAATATGGATATTTTGTTTGCATGAAAAGAGCAGAGATGTTGCAAAGACAGAGACAAAGGAGTTTTTTTTTTTTTTTTTTTTTTTTTTTTTTTTTTTTTTTTATTTGATGAAACAGAGGATAGAATATAAGAAATAGATTAATAAAAACATGTTTATTATGTTTTTATAATCATTTTATATCAAAGCTTTGTGTTTGCAGAAGCAGTAACTTCACATTTTTGGAGGATTGGTCTCGTCTCTTTGTCAAGGGCATTAGAAAAGAGGTAAGTAGGATACTGGAGAAACATTTGAAGAAAAATTGATTTCAAATTGAATGATCATTCAATACCAGAAATGCATTTCAATCTCAAATTCATTTCTATTTGAGATATTTTTATGGTTTGTTTGACCCATATTATGCAGATTGCATGGATAAACGAGTGGCTAAATTGAAAGTGAATGCCTAGACATAAAACATTTTGCTTCTTTTAATGAGATGTAAGGGCAACTGAACATTGGATCCTTTGAGTAAAATTGTTGATTTGAGAGGGACATGAGTCTTGTGTCAGAATGTATTGCAAAATTCAAGTTTTATTTGTTGTCTGAAGCTGCTCATCCAGAATGATATATTGGTAAAGAATGTCATCCACAAGAAAAGAGAAGAAATACATGAAAGCATAGATATCCTTTTTATAGGTAGCTTCATCTTCAAGAGACAAAGCCACAGGTACATCAACCATAGGTACATGAGCAGGTCAGTCAGCATATAGAAGAGAAAGGTCAAAAGGAAGAAGCAAGCATGAGGACATGCTTGAAGATCAGCAAGGGGGAGATGTTGGCCCTCAGTTTTGATCTATTTTTGTTTAAGGAAACTTACCTAATCCTTATATTTTCCATCCATTTTCCATCACATCCATCTCATTTTGATGTATTTTATGTATATTCAGGTGTTTAATTTTAATTTTGCAATTTCTAGAAGTTTTTATGAAAATTGAGTTTCAAGTGCAATTTTGGACTGAATCAGAAATTCCCGTAATAGCTATGCGGATGACATATTTGCAGGACACTTGGGCTCAATCTTGATGCATGAATGTAAATCATGGGAACTAGGACTAAGCTAACTCCACTTGGTTCAGCCATAACAAGCTTTATTAGGCCCGGTCAAGGCTGGTCAAACATGACTAGTCACCAGAAAATCCCTAGGAAATAGGGCACTTTTGAGATTTTATGGGATTGACCATATTTATTGGGATGAATTGGATGAGTTCGACTAGATAGGTGGATATGAGTAGATATGAGTGTTAGAGATAATATAGATCAGTTTGTTTCACTAAACCTCTATTTAAAGCCAAGACTTTGATGGCTTTTGTAATGGAATTTGTATGTAACTTTTGTATAATTAGAGTTGGGAGCTAATTTGAAGTACTTTTTTTCATTCCAACTTGTTGTTCATGCTTGGTTGATTTACTGAAGTTGTTGTAGCTGAGATTTCTTCAAGTGTGCAAGGCAAGGGTGGAGGGCCCCCACACCAAGCTAAGTACACTTCTTGGTCAATTTTCATAGTTTTCATAGACTAGTTTTTGTTTCAAATGTATTTAGATGTGTGATGATTGCTGAATGAATATTGGTTTAATTATAATCTACATATGAAGGGAAACATAGGAATTTAAGTTAAATTCTCCCTCTATTTGATCTTGAACTAAAACTTAATTTCATTCTCCATTTCTCATTTGAAGTTATTTCTGCACTTCTAGTTTGAAGCAATGGTGATTGTGATATAGTAGGATTGTGAAGAAGGACAATCTAGACCTCCTTAGTTAGGAGCCTCTTCTTTTACATCTTCTACATCATAAGCCATTGTTAATTAGTACTCTTAGATTTCTCTTCATTAAAGTAGTATTGTAGGGAAGGACAACCTGGTTCTCCTAAGTTAGGAGCCTCTTCCCTCATATATTACATAAATGAATTATAAATTGTTAAAATATGTTTATATTTGTAATATGTAATTCTTTAAGTCTTCAAATTTTATCTTCTAAACTTGATTATATCTGATGTCCATATACAGTGGATTTGCCTCCAAGTTTTACAAACCCGGATTGATAACTAAATACTTGTGTTAATTTAGTCAATAAATCAACTCAACATGCATGTCGATGATTGTCTGAACCTTACACAGGTTGAGTTGAATCCCATCCTTAGGAGCTTCGAAACCAAGTAACTGACCAAAACCAACACAAAAAACACACTTGTGTGGATTGAGTCGTATTTTGTAGTGTCGGCAACGTAGAAATATAGCTCTCAAATGTTGTGGATGGTTAGTCCGCTTTCACGAATGAGATGGTAGATTGTCGAGATATGGTTGAACGATGTGTTTGATGTTATGAAAGGCATAGTTCATAGCCCTCTGAAAAGTTGCCCCTGCATTCCTTAAACCGAAAGGTAGTTTACGGTATGCGAATGTGCCCCAAGGACATATAAATATAGTCTTCGACTGGTCCTGTGGGCGGATGTTTATTTGATTATATCTGGAAAATCGATCCATAAATGAAACTATTTCACTTCCCATGCATTCATCAATTATCTGGTTGATGAAGGGTGTAGGGTAGTTATCCTTTGGACAAGCTTGATTTACATCCCTATAATCAATGCACACTCTAATTGCTCCTTGCTTTTCCATCATAGGAACAATATTCGATACCCAATCAATTAGAGGAACAGGGTAAATGAAACTAGCATGTAAAAGTTTTTCAACTTCTGCCTTGATGGCAACAACTTTCTTTGGGTTAACTTGTCGAAGCCATTGTCGTACTAGTTTGACATCTGAATACATCTTGATTTCGTGTTCAATGATGCTCGAGTCAATGCCTGGAATTTCATCATATGACCATGCAAAGTCATCTCTAAATTTGCGAAAGGGAGTGGAATATATTTCCAGTTCTGAAGAAGAGCAAGATTTGTTGACACGAATATTCTCTACAACATCAGGTTTGGTCAAGATATTTATGGTGATAGTTTCTTCAATATTGGACATATTTTGCTCGGAATCCACCGTATTTACAATATTTGATAAAAATTAAATAAATTAAGGATGCTCAAGGTCGCTGGAATAATCTTCGTTGTTATTTTGAAGATGGGAATGATGGTGGTAATCTTCCCATGGTGCCTCTCCTATCATCATTGACTGAATGATTCCTTCGTCTGTAGAATGTACATGTGACTAAGGATCTGAAGAGGTGCCATATTCTTGAGACCTATCTATCCAAACACTCTATGAGCATTGATTTGGGTTTGCTGCCTAGGCCAAGAAAATTGATTGCTACAAAATTTCTATGGGGCTTGGAGACAATACCTGGTGATGGTCCATGCTAACAAAATGTTCGCAAATATTCTTAATCTTTGCTGATGTAGAAGATACCATATTACAGGTTTCCACCGTGGCCACTTCCGCTAGATTACTCAAAGGCGGGAGGGAAAAAGTACCCATTAAGGTAGGGTTTTTAGGAGGCCTGCTCTGACATTTTGAAGTGATTGAGAGCTTCCATGGATCATTGGAATGCTTCCCATAACTTGTGAATTGTTGGGGAGAAAGGTTAGTTGGTAAATGATTGTAATTCTGCCTTGGAAGGGAAATGCAATCTTTTTAAAGTATGTTGACACAACAGCATCCATAGAGTATATCCAAGGCCTTCCCAGTAGGATATTGTAATCAAGGTTTCCATCGATAACTTTGACTTCAATTTCTATTGTCTTGCCCTCCCAGTTCAACTTGCAAGTTAATTAATATCCCATATGACGTGCATGTTCTTCCATCGAATGCTTTTAATGTTGTTGATGATCAGGACAAGGGTGGTGAGCCTAAATTTTTCCAGCAGCTCATTAACATTATATAGGCAGATGCACCATCGTCAATGATTGTTCGATGAATAGTTTTGATGAGGGCTTTTACCTGTATAAGGAAAGTGAGTTGGGCTAGTAACTGAGGCTCATATCCTTTGTGGTTAAAGGCCACAAGATTGGAATCCATTGGGTCAATCCCACCTTTTACTGATAATAAAGCTTGCTTTTGGGAAGGGAAATTCTGTAGTACTTCAAGTGTCGACATAGCGGATGGCGATTGGGCCAGTTCCTCTACTATATTATAATTTTGTGCTGCTCGAGCATGAGGATGAAATGTCGATTTATGTACTACTATCTTTGGCGTCTTTATTGTTAGTTCAAGAATGATGGGTGGCACAACTTCTGATGAAGTTGTTGTTGAACTACTAGGTTGATCAACAACCTTGTTGTTGTTCGACATCTATGGATTCCCGTAATCTTTCTTCCTCATTGATATCAAAGCATCATTTTGCTGCTTCGACAGATAACATAAGCACTTGGGATGGGGAAGCATTATCGATAGCAACCAGATTGGTTTCTGGGTTTGGAAATGGATTAGTCAATACCGTCGAGGTACTTGGTTTCTTGAAGAACTTCGTGACCTCAACTCAATGTGGACAATCTCTCATATAATGGTCCTCATCACATATGAAGCATGGCTGACTAGGTTTCTTTCACCCAGTAGGGTTTCCAAAAGGTTTCTCAGGAGGTGAATCTTCTTGTTTCTTCTTTTTGTTTTTCCCTTTCTTCTTGCCCCCTAGTTGCTTCGATTCTTTGCCTTTGTCCGATGATACGAAATTAGCCTCTGAGGCAGGAAGTTTTTTATTTGCTTTTTTGCTGGAAACTGCAAAGGGATTTACCAGTTTGAGCCTTTGTAGTTTGTGTACTTGAGGTGCCAATCACACCATCGCCAACATGAGATTCCCTATTTGACTTAGGAGGGGGAGGAATGGAAAATTCCAGTCTAGGAGCATCAGGAATTTTGTGATAGAGTGTGCCAGATTGAGTATAAATCAAGTTTAGATATTATGCATGAGAAATTACTTGCTCTTCAGTGACAACTCCTCCTTTCGGCACATCTTTTGTAATAGAAGGTAATAATGACTTAATAAACCACTCAGTTAGAAGCTGATCAGGAACATAGGTCTTTAGCATTCTACGATGTCGTTGCCACTCATGAATATGATCAGATATGTGAGTGGTGGTCGTCTGCTTGAAATTATTAAGGAGTTCTGTTCCTGTTTCATACCTTATGGGTAATTGAAAGTGGGTTAAAAAGGTAGTGGCAAGGGCGCTGAAGTTATCAAATGATGCTCTAGGCATTTGATGTACCATTTCACTGCCAGACCAGTTAACATTCACTAAAAAAGGTAAAGCCTAATCGAATCATCATTGAGGGTGTTGGAGGAACACCACAAATGAATGGTCATTACATGATTCGACAGATCTTCACCCAGATTTCCATTGAATTTAGGAATATCTGACGGAAGTTTATGAGGAATTGCCAGCCACCAAGGTGCGTAGGCAATTGGATCATTGGTTAACCAGTTCAAATCTGGTAATTCCAGAGTTGCTACAAAGGGCAACTATTGACTTAGGTTTGGCGAAGCGTACCCAGGATAAGATGGGATTGCCTGAGCAGTGGGTCTTTGCATACCAGCATAATGTACCTGATGCTGATAACTTTGATAAGGTTGATGGACATAACCAGTATAGAACGGTTTTTGATAATCGTTTTGACAATGAAGTTGTCCATTACCTAAAGTGCCTTGTTGCTCAGGGCCTCAGTAAACTTGCTGGAATTGGGGTTGTTGATATTGCACCAGCCATGGTTGTTGAACCATTTGTTGTTGCCCAATACTGGATGATTGACCAAGATGCAGAATCATAACACTTGTTTGAGCCTGAGTCATTCCGGTTAAGGAAGCACTAATATGAGATTGTGGCAGAGCCATAGAGATAAGAGGTTGTTGGACTACAACCTGAGTAATTTGAGGTTGACATACAATAGGTTGTGCTTGTACTTGCGACACAGTCACAATAGCAGGTGTAGTGGTAATATTCGACATAGGTTGATTTGGTTGCATTGAATACACAAATGTTAGTTGTTGAGGCAATATTGGTACCCAACCACTGGATGCAATTCCATCTTGACCCGAATTTTGTTGTGAACTCTCATATGGTTGCTCTCCTGGAGGGAACAATGAAAAACCATACTTCCCACCATATGGTGGCAATCCAGTGTTCCATATGGATGAGGGATCCATATATAGATGTTTGCAGTGGGGTGAGTCACTTCTGGGATTTTGATTAGTGTCATTTCACTAATAGTTCTTGGTTCCACTTGGAGATTTCATGATCTCTTACTCATCCCTGAGCGAATTTACAGAGGCAAGTGTCATATGAGTAGTTTCTAGAAGATTCTTTGAGTTTCCACCTAGCAAAATACCTCTGCCATTTGTCTGCTCTCGCTCATCGCACCCTTAAAAAGAGATTTTCAGTATGCATCACACCCCTTGTGTGTAACAGGTGATATGCATCTCACCCTCAGCATGGAACAGTCTGTATGGTCCATTTTTGACCAGTTTTGAGTAGTTTTTCAGGGAGAACTTCTGGGAAATGATGTAATCAATTGACCTTGATCCTTTAGGGTTTGAAAAAACACTTTTAGGGGTTTGATATTCCTTGATTTATCGACATATGTGATTGGGGTTGCAGTGCCCAAATATGTCTATAACAATCAGACTATATTTCCACTTATATGATAATACAGAGTTGGGGTTTTAGGTTGAGGCTTTCCCTGGGTTATTTCTTTTGTGTTATGTGTGATTGCTTCTCATTCTCAGTTATACGTGTCCTTATTGATCGTGCTCAAATTGATTAAGATTTTGCAAAGTGTTGTGGAAGTAGATCCTGTATTGTGTTTTAGTATATTGCATAATTTGTTGATCTATAGTGGGAATTTCTACAGATCAACCTGATAATGCAATATAACTAAAGCAAAATACTTTAATCTACCTCTACAATCAAACTTATGGAAGCTTAATAGATTTGAGCAAGATCAAGTGGAACACATATAACTAGAAGAAGAATCAATGCACATGAAACACAGAAGAATACTCAGGGGAAAGCCTTAGCTAAAAACCCCACTATCTGTATTATCATGTAAGGTGGAAATACATCAATATTACACAAAGCCTTAGCTCTCATAGCTAGCCAGATCTCAATACAATTCTCCTGGATGTTCACAAGCAAATAAGGCTTCTCACAAACCTTCTCCTCTGCCCTCCAAGCCTCCTATTTCCTTGTGATGTTTCTCCTGGGAGATCCTACTGTTGCCAAGTGTAACACTGATCACTCACATTGATCTCACACCCTATAAAACTGCACAATCCTTAAGGAGGCTTGTTCCTTCTGCATGGATGAGTTTCCTTTAGGAAAACTCATGCAACTGATAGTAACTTGTCCTTAACATTTAGCTCAAATGGGTCTTTCTCTGAATAAACATGCATGAGTTACTGATGAGAGAATCTTCAGTTATCTGGAGTACACTAGTTGGATGCATGCATGCATTAACTGACTGAACTCACAATTAGTTCCTCAAATAGTTTGGAACTAATTTAACTGGACTTAACTCAGTTAACTGAGCTAACAAATTACAACTCAAATACAACTCAATCTTATCTCCTTAATTAAGCGATAATCTCCTTAATTTAAGGGATAACTGTTGCATGACTTCACAAATACTTCTAACTTGAATTTCTCCAACTAATTAACTCAAGACGAAATAAGTAATTATTTTTCAGACAGTTGGTTAGACTAAATTTGAATTTTAATTCACAATTTTAATTCAAGGAAAAATTAAAATTGGAATATTTGGATTCTATTTTTAACATTTCTTGTTGCTATTTTCAAAAATACCTTCCGTCATCACTCATCTCTATGCGCATCTTGAGGTCTTTCTCCTCCAAGGCACTGAATAAATTTTTATCACCAACGATGTTCAATGAGGCTCCACTATGAAGATACTAGACACAACCCATCATTAATGACACCATGCATGTGATGAGGGTAAAGTCCATTTTGAACTAAGAGGCTAATGCCTCACCTTCCAATCCTTCCGAGGATTCCTTCTTGGACTTCTTCGATTCACAATTAGTCACATAATGTCCCATCTTGTGACAATTAAAGAATCTTACTTTAGACATGTCACCCTTCTTCCCTCCATGAGAAGAATTCGATTTGAAATGGGAATCCTTCCCCTTCCCTTTCCTTGCCTTACTTGCTAAGGCCATATTTTCTTCATCATCATTCTTGGATGAAGAACCATCTCATGTGCTCCTCCTGATCTCCTCCTGCATAAGATCTGACCAAATTCATTCCAAATCTAACAGTTTCTCCCTTCCATTCCTAGAGTCATAGAAGCTATTCCAACTCTTTGGAAGGCCAAGGAGAGCGAGGCTCACCATATCATCACCAGGCAGTATTTATTCCCACACTACCAAGCTCATCTCTACAGGTGGTGAGCTTGTTCATATATGTGGAAATAGTATCGCACTTCTCCATCTTGATTCTTCAAATCTTATCCTTGAGTGCCAATTTCCTCTGGTCGCTACTTTTCTAGTAGAGGTCCTTCAATGTCTTCCACATTGAAAATGGAGTATCCTTCCCATGGAGACTCGAGAAAATATGGTCTTGAACTCCCTCAAGGATGATCCATCTCACCTTCGCCACACACTTCTTCTACTCAGCCAACTCTTGTGCATTACTTGAAGTTGGCTTTGGGATTTCTTGATCAATGAATTCCTTCAAGCCATTGTCTTCTAATACAGCCTCCATTCTATCTTTCCATGAAATTTAATTCGAGCTACCTTCCAAGGCATACTCAAGTCTCAAGCCATAGAATGCCATTGGCCAACCTTGAAGTATGATATGAATTTGATTTGCACCTGCAACCTTGAACTTCAAACTTTGAATTCTCTTCTCAGTACACTATTCACAACTCTGATGCCATGTAGAAAATCTATGATAGGTTAACTGGATAATGCAATATAAATCGAAAAAAAATACTATAACCTACTTATACTATCAATTTGTGGAAGCTTAAAGATCGAGCTGAATAGTATAACCAAAAGAAGAAGAATCAATGGCACAATACACATGAAAATAATTTGGGGAAAGTCTTAGATAAAACCCCATAGTAATGTATTATCATACATGGTGGAAATACATAGGAATTATACAAAGCCTTAGCTCTCACAACTAGCTAGTTCTTAGTACAATCCTCACAGATGCTCACAGGCAATCTTGGCTTCTCTCCAGCCTTCCTCTTTGCCCTCCAAGCTCCCATTTCCTTGCATTGTTCCTAGTGGATGATTTTCTTTTACCAAGTGGATGATCTCCCTTCAAAATTGCTCAATACTCAAGGATAAATCCTTGACTGCATGCATGAGTTTTCTCCATGAAAAAAAACATGCAATTGACAATACACTATCCTTTAACTTTAATCTCAACTGGGTCTTTCTCAGAATAGACATGCATGAGTTTCTGATGAGGGAATCTTCAGTTAACTGAAGTAGCACTAGTTGAGTGCATTAATGCATCAACTGACTGTTAACTCACAATTAGTTCCTCAAATAATTTGGAACTAATTTAACTAGACTTAACTTAATAAACTGAGTTAACTAATTACAACTCAATATAACTCAATCTTATCTCCTTAATTTAAGGGATAATTCTTGCATGACTTCAGAAAGACTTCTAACTTGAATTTCTCCAACAAATTAATTTAAAATAAATTAATTAATTATTTCCAAGTAGTTGTTAAGACTAAATTCGATTTTAATTCACAATTTAATTCAAAGACAAATTAAATTGGAATATTCTTGTTGCCATATTTCAACAAATAAAAATCAATTTAAAATGAATAAAAACAAGAATAGAAACTTTAAAAATTTAGAAACATGGTTCTTGCGTGGTGACATGTAAAACACACCAAAATAACGATGGACCATATTAGAGGGCTATTGTCCATCCTAGATGGACACCAAGTCAATGCCTCAATATCAATCAGTCAACCTCATTATCAATTAGATGAAATGTTGTAATACATGTCTACTATACAAATTATGATGGTTTTTAACTAAAACCTAACAAAAAGCCATTATTTTTACTGTGTTGAATAAATAAATAAAATTATTTGAAATCAAGAGAAGAGATGGGGTGAAGTTGTCTAACAACTTATGAAATCATGCATACAATAGATGAAAATGAAATTTGTTTCTTGTAAATAATTCCTTTAAAAACTTGGTTATTGATTTTCAAACTCTTGTGGTGTAGTATTGGATTGCAAGATTTCAGGAGAGAAATCCACAATAGTCTTTTTTGTTGGTGGACATTTCAGATATCTATCGTGGGTTTCTTTCCAGAATTCTTGCAATCCAACACGATTATTCTTCTTTTGTAGTTTTTTTCTTTTCATTAACTATGTCAAAATTATTCGTTGTTCCAAATGTAAGTGTACACTCTAAACTACTAATTGATTTGTCTCCCAAGTGGCAAATGATCATTATTTAGCACATATACTTCCATGGATAAAGAGGAACCTATCTCAATTATATCCATACATTATTTTTAGCAACTGTGATAACCTAAATTTATATAAACAATTAACAAATCAAAAAATATCTTCATACAAACTTTATCCATGCCTTTGATGGGTTTGTTACAAATTCTCTAGGGGATTGCCCAATAACCTTAGGTGGAGACTATTATAAAAACTTAGATGAGAGTTTGGAAAGAAGCACCATAGGTAAGGAATTTGGAAACAACCTTAGATGTTCTTGTTTCAAATTATACATTCTAATAATCAAAGGCCTTAAGTAGGCTTGTACCAAGCTCTCTAGATAATTAAATATTGTGTATTTTATATTTGAATTTTTTGGAACAATCCAATAACAATCTCAATCCTTGGCTCAATATTTTTCAATCCCTTCCACCAAAATGCCAAATTTCATGAAGCAACTTGGTTTAATCATTGTTCCCCTCTATTGTGTGTGATATTTTTTTCTATTAATGATTTCCTTCTTTGGATACTTTTCTCTTGTCATTGTTAATAATTGATGAAATGTAAAGGGTTGTTCATGAGCATGATATCCACCAAAATCGATAATCAAATTTAAACTAAGAAATTTAGATTTCCTTCTTTGGATACTTTTCTCTTGTCATTGTTAATAATTGATGAAATAAAAAAGGTTGTCGATGAGCATGATATCCCCTAAAATCAATAATCAAATTTAAACAAGGAAATTTAGAGTTTAGTAATTGGAACTCTAAAAGTAGCAGTAATCAACACCCTTCCCATCATTAAAAGTAGCCTCATTTGGAGGATTGGGAATGGTGAGTCAATCCAGATCGGGATTGATCCATGGATTGGCAGCGGAAATGCCTACCAACTCCCACAGGGACTAATCACACTGCTAAACCACAACGGTGTCCATTTCATACACATCTCGGAGACCCTCGTAACTCAACCATCTTCCAGCAAGCATGGCATACAGGAGAGGCATGGAACATCCCGGAACAATGGCAAAAACAATGGAGAAATTATTTGTAGACTTTAATAGAAACCCATGTGCGCCTAAGAGGAGGATGAATTGCTCTAGGGATATACTAAGAATGGGCACTATTCCTCCAAGGAAGGGTATGGTATTAATCATGTTGATCACAAGCTGGACAGAGTGATGAGCTGGTAGAGACATTTATGGAAGTTAAAATCTCCTCCGCACACAAAACTGCTGATGTGGAATATTATAATGGATAAAACACCTACAAAAGCAAACCTCGGGAAACGGGCTTTCCCAGGCCCGACTTGGTGAGTTTTATGCCATGCAAAGGAGGAATCAAATCACCATTTATTCCTCACACACCCCACTACCCAACTTCTCTAGTCTCAAATCCGACACACACTAAGTATCATGCATTCCTGGAGTGGGGTCGATATCCCAAACGCCTGGGAAAGATCTTGGGAAGCTACAACTGAGCCGAGAACTAGGAATCTGGCGCTTTTGGTCAACTAGCACATATGGATGTACCACAATAACATTATTTTTAGGGGCCAGAATATAATCTGGTCACTGATTCCACCAAAAATTTGTACGAGCTCTGGGGAAATCTCGACAAATGAACAAGTTTTTAGAACTCGGAACATCACACAGGAACTGATCAACAAAGCACACCCTTAGGCATACTTCGATGGGTGCTGCACAAGTACAAGGAAGTGGTGGACACATTATACTTTATCTATCTGATACACATTACTTTCACATTTGCATGGGGTTGGGAGAGGGTACAAATAACATAGAAGTGCTGCTTACTCTCTGACATCTTTTACATTTTCCAATCCTCAAACAATGCAGACACATACAAATTTTTGGAGATTCCAAAATAGTCATAAACTGGTTCAACAACACAACATCATGACATGCATATACTCATAACTATTTTGGATGGTATGGTTTTTCTCAAAACACATTTTGTTCATATCTCATGCACTCATATTTACAGGGAGCGTAATGAAGGTGTGGACAAGCTATCGAAAGAGGCAATGCATCGTCCTCGAGGAGAATGGATGATCACAAAGCACACACTTGAGTGGACCTATCAGTTCTTCCACAAACCATATATGGATCAGGAACTACGGAGGGCAAACAGGCCCTAATATCATCAGCCTTTAATAGTCTTTCACAGTTTTTCTATTATGTAATTATCACTTTTTGGCAATAGAATAGCAAACACCATTGGTGAATTTTTGAATATGTAATTATTTTATATATGAACAGCAGTCACTAGCACACCCAACACAGGGTCTTTTTGTAGAACTTATAGTTCAAACTCTACACAGCTGACTACAGTCACAGTACTTGCATATGCCTATGGCATTTACAGCTTGTAATTTTCAACAAATTAATGAAAATTACACTCCTAGGGGAAAAACATAAATAAAAAAATAAAAAAATGTTATTTTAATTTGCATTTAAAAAATAATGAATCATTTAATTTTGACTAAAAATCCTTGATAATAAGAAGTTTAATTTTGTTGATTTATTAAAAGTCTAAGTTTTAATTATATAAATTTCTAGCATATGTCAAAAAAAACCTAAAAATTATAAAGCATTTGAATTCCAATGCTCTATCTTCACTCTTCTTTCCAGTCCAAGATCAATATATAAGATTGAACTCGTTACCCTCTGATTAACAAACACCAGGAACTGACTAGTCCTAGTCAACTTGTTATTTGGTAATGACTGAAATGCCCCCATAAAAAGATTGGAGATCTAAACTTTGGCATAAACAAAACTATATGGCACTTTACACCCATGTATTTAGAGAAAAAAAAAAGTGCAGCCGCCCTTCCCAATGGAAATTCCAGAATATAGAACCTTCCGAGTATGTTACATTTTGAACTGTCCATTTGTAAGTCAATTAATGGAAATTATGGAATACAATGCAAGCCCAGAGAGACAAAATGCAAAAAGCAAGCAAATGTGATGGACAAAAGAAAGAATCCAATCCCAAAATGAAATGCGCTTGATTTGTTTTATTTCAGGTGTCTAACCTTTAACGTGACTGTAAAAATGTTTGTTCTAGAGAATTGGAATCGAGGATGATTGCAAATGCCTCTGAATACCAGTAAGACGCATTAGTTGTAAAATATTTAGTGACGTCCTTCGCGTTCTGAATTAAGACACAAATCGGTTGCCATGGAATGGGACACTGGCTAGATTTGCATATACGACAGACCTCATGCCATTCCTTGTAAAAATCAAATGGTTACATAGAGGATTACATTTGAATAGATTGCATATACAATATAGCAGATGCCATTCCTTACAAAATTCAAATGGCTACATAGAGACTTCCATTTGAATAGATTATTTTTTTCTATTTGAAGAGGAGATGAATACAAGAATTATACAGTGGAGATATCAACTTAATCTAAAATTTATATATGGCATTACAGCCTCACTTGGTTTATGTACGAAACTAGACACTTCAAAAAAACTACTATTCAAAACATTAGTATACAATGTCATGCACGAGTCCCAAACTTGCCTTGCAGTATCCAAGAGTCGTTCAAATTTGGGTCTGCACTAACAAATCCTGTTAGCCTGCTGAGAAGAACTCTGAAACATGATTACTATCCTAGGGGCCCTGCTCGTTGATAAACGCACATTGGGCAAAGTTCATTCAGAGAATCAACAGTCCTAAATCCACCAACTTCTTGCAATCCAGACCAACCACGTTGTGTGAGGAAATAGCGAAAATCTTCTTCAGTATAGAAGGTCTTCTCCTCAGTGGTACACGTCAAACTGTCAGACTCATCGTAAGTGCATACCTTGATGGTTAAGCCTATGATAACATCAAAAGTGTAAAACTTTTAGATTGGCAGCATATTAAGCCATAAGATTGTAATAAGAATGTAATGTCTCCTCTCTTGCTGTTATCTGCCAAGGGACTGCAGAAACCACCCTATACTCCCTAATGTTACTTGCGTGTATGCATGTATGTGTGAACGAGAGAGTGAGAGAGATCTACCTACCCTCATCAAGACAAAGTATATAGGTTCCCAAAGGCATATTCCTGTCAAGGCTATGCACAACTCCATCCTCATCTTGTAACCAAAAAGCCCTTTTAGTACGTAGTCCAAAAGCAGGTCTAATGGCCCCTGATATCGCTTCAGCCGTTCCATCAATACCAATTCGTCTGGTGATATCACCCCACTTAACCAGAATCACCTTTCCATTGTAAGGTGTGTGGTTTTCTCCCCCTGCATTCAAAACTTGACCACATCAACCAAGCATACAAAACTGACTCTGAGCAACCTGTCCTAAACTGATATAACTGCCAAAATGAAGTCTTTGAAACCTGAAGCACTTCCACATTTAGTAATTATAACACCAGGAAAATTAAAAGCATAAATTATGTTCTTTGCAATGCCAATATTTTACTAATGCGCAGACCGGTGGTATGGCATTAGCAATGTCAAACTAAACATGAAAGACCTTTCTCATCAAATTATGGTCAATTAATGGAAATACAGCAAAAATTTACCGTTTCCAGCAGCATCCCTCCAATTCCAGGGAGGCGTGCCATTGGCAGCAGTTGCATCAGATAATGGCATGGCCAGGGGAAGTCTCTCATGATCCAATCTCCGTTCCATATTGAATGGAGACCTGCCAGTTCCTACATAACACAAGGCCAATTGTACAATCATAAAACATAATATATATTGGATGACTTGCAGTCCTGGTCATAAACTCTGCACACAGCCAATATACCCCCAAAGTATAACAACCAGTTACAAAGATGAAGTCACCGGTCTCAAGTCCGTACTCAATGGTGGTTACATAGCTACTATCAAAATCCAAACAGATAAAGCTGAAACTGTAGAAAGAATAAAAAATGCTTTGCAAAAACAAATATTTCAACAGAATAAGCACATTTTACGTTGATCAAAATCAGTTAAAAACTTAAAATCAAACCCATTTATAACTCAGATCCTACAACTACAAGGAAGCGAACCCATATATCACAGAGGGACCTCTATCTGATGCTAGCACCAGAATGAAGGAGGATCTATCGCATCAAACCAGGGGACTTGCATCTCAAAGCCAACTTCCAGATTAGCAAAGTTTTTGGTGCATATACTGCTTCAGAAAGCACCTTTGTTTCACTATTGCGATTGTCGACTTATGCACATACAGTTTAATCAACAGAATATGGTGAAAATATTTCAGGTCAATTTAAACTGCAAGGAAGTTTGATGTTATTTGCAATCACATAGATTCAGCTATACCCCTAATCCTAAGAAAAACAGCTGAGTAAACTAATCAAACCACAAAACAGGTCAGGCAAAGCTCGGAATTAACCATCTACCTATGGAAGGTAGCCCTAGGG
This sequence comes from Pinus taeda, assembly GCA_000404065.3. NCBI lineage: Eukaryota > Viridiplantae > Streptophyta > Pinopsida > Pinales > Pinaceae > Pinus > Pinus taeda. The sequence goes on along the minus strand of APFE031626204.1, from coordinate 13,940 downwards.
GCGATAATGGGTATATGATGCCTACTGATACAATTACTGATAACCAGAGAGAAACAGGACTGCTAAGACCTTCCTCAGCAGCTCCTTCACCGTTCACGTGTTATATATTAAATGTAAGCACGATTGACATCAATTTGACTCTAGTAACAATGGACCTTATATAAGATATATGATCATTTCCATTTCAAAACAGAGATATCATACATATCTTTAGTGCTAAATCTGAGATCAATCCTTATATAATATAGCTGTAGTCTGTCTGTTATACATGTTGGAAGGTTTTTTGGCATATTTCGGTCTAATTTGCTCAGAATCTGGCAGGGATTTGTTGGAATCACAAGTTTGAGTTGTGAACTCTCCACAATCTGAGTACTCCAGGGATTCTTCAAGATGTTGAATCCATATATGCAGTCAAAAACCCATTTTAAACAACAAAGATCAAGATTTGACCCTAAAAAAATTCACCAGAATCTGGCCAAAAACTCCAAAACATATGACAGTCGGACAACACCTATAATATATGGTCAAATCCCTTTGAAAAAAAGAGATATCTTACATATCTTTTAGTGCTAAATGTGAGTTCATTGCCTAAAAGAGTATACGCAGGTTATTACTCTTCTTCCATTTGAGAATGACATATAACTATGGACAATGGAAGTACAAGCCCTTTTTATTCATAAATAAGTTAAGGTTTCAAAGGATCGGGTAAGGTATATTCAATAAGGTTTTGAATGATAGAGACCAGCATAAAGAGGGATCAAAAAGAAAATCAAAGTGCAAATCTCTCCATACTTGGAAGAACCAGAGATAAGATTGATCTATGCTGTGCGTGTGTTGAATTTCATTAATGATCTTGTTCTTTTTTACATTTTGATTTTGCATGATTGGTTTTACTTTTGTCCATTTTCATTTATAGTGTCACACGTCACATCGAAATTGGTTTGTAAAATGCACTGAGCGATGCCCTAATATTTAATGAATAGACTTTATAATGGGATTTAAAGGATAGAAAGCCCAATAAATATCTTCATGACTGACAACCTCTATCGGTTCAGGCACATAACAATACTAACAAAATATGGATCTTTCATATCACAAATTACCATTTCCAAAGGTTAAAAACCATGTTCACTCATACCCGAACCAAATATTCACTAAGTCAATACACAAAACACAAACTTCTGGTCGCAAATTAGGACAGACACCTTCCGAAGTGTTACCCTAAAATCTATACTTTAATAGATAAGTCCAAACACCAAATCCGAACATTAGGGCAACTTGAGGACATAACCTGTTGTCACCTTAATGATCGTCCATAAGTTCTGTTCTAACACAAAGGATGGAATCCCTAATAAGACTACAAATCTACATTTTAAACGTAGATTTAGCCTTTTAAGATGTAAAGTGTGAAGACAAACAAGACCTAGTGCCTTGTCTGTGAACAGCGGAGTCTACAGTCTAGACAACAAATAGAATAGTGAAAATGGATGAAGACGACATGATCAAATCACTAAACAGCAAGTCTTATCAACCGGCAACTGCTCTGATATATATGAAACAGCCAAGTGAAATGCTCAATAAGACAACAATACATCCATAAACTTCTTGCAGCTATATAATATATCAAAGCTGAAATTAAGTATGAGAAACAGAAATCTATTGAATGAAGTTTGAACAGCCCCTTAATACTTCAGAAATCAAATCCGATATGAAATGAAGTGAAGAAGGTTTACATGACACACTGCAGCATCCTCTTCAAGAAAAGAACAGTCAACTATGATAAGCCAAAACAGCCCTTTACACAAAGATGTGATAGCAATACATCAATGGCAAACATACTATTGACGGTGCCAGAAATTCCACCAACACAAGGGTATCCCCCCAGTATAAAGTCCCAATTAGACTCCATACTGTTTGGGGTAGAAGTCCCATCCGGAATGATGGCCCGGCTGCCATTTAACTTAAAGGTTTGCCTTGGCTGCAATCAACAACATAAGAGAGCACACACACAACTTTTGAGACAAGCAATCAATGTTAGCTTTGTGAAACATGCAATTATAATGTGTATAAAGTACTTCCACAGGCGGAATAAAATGAAGTGAGCCTTTCGGAGAATAATAATAGTACCACTCTAATAAAGACACACACACATAGAAAGCATCGTTAATTAGTTTGAAAATAGTTCTCAAAATAACAACGATCATGAAAATCAAACAAGACACGCGTTCAATTAATATGTGTATTAAAGCTAATAAAATAGTTCATTCTCTTTAGCACATAAACACAAACATATACCGAAAACATCAAAAGAAAAGTCTTACAACATTTCAGATATATGTATGAAAGTACATCCGGCTCTTAGACCTTCAAAATATTGAGTGAAAGTGCCAAGATACAAAATTACAAAGATGTCTCACTTGTTTCAATAGTTAAATATGAAGCCACAACTTTCTCCTCAAAAGAATGATATCTCTCTCCTATGCTAAGCTTGAGAAGCCAAGGCTAAAAGTCTTTTACTTGAGGCATGAGGGTTTATTTATAACAAATGAGGTGACCTTTCACCTTCCATGTGTGTAGTATATTTGGGGAGGTATTATGGGGTACAAAGGGACGTACCCAAGGGAATAATGTAATAATGGGATGGACCATAGTTAATAAATAAAGTTGTTAACCTGCATCATATAAGGGACCACAAGTAGTTAGCAATAATGTAATAAGCCCATGGTATTAGATATATGGTATTGAAAGAACCATAACAATGAACCACAGTGTTAGATATATGGTATTGAAAGAACCATGGTAATGAACCATGGTATTGAAAGTACGAATCTTATATAGAGACTAGAGACTCCCCATTGAGAGATGTCAAGGATTATTGTATTGGCAAGCATATGGCCTGTGGAGTGTTCTCCTTAAGGAGTGATTATATGGTGTTACCCTACCTCAAGGGTTTGATATTAATAAAGATCAAAATTTTATCTATTTCTATCTTGTTATTTCTGGGTATATTCCTACTTTCATATATTTTCATGTCAGATCTATAACAAGTATTATCATAGCACTTTCTTGGGAAAAGCGGAGAATTTTTTTATTTTTTTTGTAGGAATTTTTTGGGGCGGTGAGTTTGCAGATCAGATCTGTAAGTTCTGGTGCAAAGTTTGAATAAACAAATTGCAGATCTGGATTCTTTACGAAAAAATATCCAATTTCAAACAAAAAAAATCGGTCGAATCAAATACAGGATGAAGGAGATCTCGCTGATTTAAAAATCAGCTGTGTCGCAGAAATGTTTTGACGAAAATTCGTGGACGGCAGATCTCCAGTTAATTTTTGTCATTTTTGTGGGGAATTTTTTAGAAACTAATTGCAGATCTGAGATCCTCTTGAAAAATTACCAAATTCAAAAAAAAAAATCGGTCGAATCAGAGTCTGAATGAGGGAGATATTGCTGATTTAAAATCAGCTCTTTTTTTTTACAGCGAGACAGTTGCAGCGCAAATCTGAAATTCCAGAGTGCCCAAATCGAGATTTCTATCACATGGGAAGATGCAGAATGGTTGTTCTATTTCCGAAAAAACAGGGCATAATAAGGATTTTGAATAATATTGACTGAACTGTGGCCATTTTAAATTTTCACCAAGTGAATTTTTTTCAAAACCCTCTTCATGGCTTCTAGCAAAATGTTTTTTATAGGAAAAGTTGATGGGCCGACTATTGAAAAATTTATACAAGATCAGAAGCAATGTTACCAGACTCGGAATTGGCAATAAATCGGCGAGGCAAAAGAGCAACGAGTTTTAATCAGATCAGGAAAAAATCGGCAAAAAATCGGTGAATTCAATAAATAAAAATATACACATATATTGAATTAAAAAATAAAAAAATAAATAAAAAATAAAATAAAATAAAAAAACATTTTTCATTAGTATTCGGTAAATCCATGTCCAAACAATGCAACATCTTAGACCTTTCTCGTATAGCGCTGGTATAGGTAAACAATTTAACTGGCACCCTATTATCGTGTAGTTGGGAAAAGACACGACTTTGAAATTCTGGATCAAGGAAGCACCTTTCCATGCATGTCATAAGTCGTCTGCCAACCTCCCCATCCTCATTAAATTTGCTCTTATCATAAAAATATTATGGGTTTAAGAAGTACCCAGCATCATGTAAGGGGGAATGCAATTTCCTATCCCAACGTGCATCAATAATGTCCCAAAGAGGCATATACTTTGCCTCTTCATCCCCATATCTTCTTTTGATGGCCTCCTTTGCGAGATCCATCGCCTCATAAATGTAACCCATAGCGGGTTTGTCACCATCAACCATCCTAAAAGTTCAAGCATTCAAATTTAAAGAAATATGAAACATTGTAAATAAAAAGAAGCTTGAAATGAAATTTTAAAAATGAAAAAGTTAAAAGGCTTGAAGTACCTGAGAACTCTAACAAGGGACTTCGTCACAACAATAATCCCTTCGGCATCTTTCCAGAAATCGTCATTAAACACAAGTGCAACAATTGCAATGCCTTCAAGGGTCTTGGAATGTTTAGATGCCATCCACTCAGGTCCCAAGAACATCTTCAGATTTATCTTTTGCTCAACCACAGATTGCAAAGATATGAAATTTGTTGCAAATCTAGTCACTGCAGGTCGAACAATTTCTTTACCTTCAGTGTATTTTCTCATGGTGTTTAGGACAATAGTGTGGTTGTACAGGTATTTGGTTATGGATTTTGCCTTCTCCACAACCTCATGTATCCAATGAAGCTTACCAATGTCCTCAAGCATTAAATCTATGCAATGGGCAGCACAAGAGGTCCAAAAAATAATGGGGTGCCTAATCTCAAAAAGTCTACTACCAAACATATAATTCGCTGCATTATCGGTGACAATTTGTACAACATGTTCTTCTCCCACTTCTTGAATGACTTCCTCCACCATTTCACATATAAGTTGGGCAGTCTTAACCTTGTCTAAAGCATCCACTAATTTGAGAAACATTGTGCATGCTGGACAAGATACAAGGAAATTTATTAAAGTTATATTCCTCTGATCTGTCCATCCAGCACTCATGATGGTGCACCCTGTTTCTACCCATGATGAACGATACTCAGATAGCACAAGCATGATATCTTCAACACTCTCTAACAACATATCTGTCCTAAGGCTCTCTGATGAAGGGGCTTTGAACCCTGGACCTACAATAGCAATTGCTTGAATCATAGCTTGCCAATAAGGACTTCTGGCACAGTGGAAAGGTATGTCAGAATAGTAACAAAAGTTAGAAATGGCTTTCCTTGCCTGACTATGGATATTTATTTTCCAACCAATGGTATCCAAGGTAGGTTGGGAACCGGGTTTTGTGCGGGGAGAAAAAAAAGTGTTTGCGTTTCCACCTCCAGTGTTGAAGGAAGAAGGATTCATTTGGCCTTCAGTTTGACTTGGACTTGGAGGCATGTGTGGGAAACTTGGGAACAGCATTGAGGATCCAACAGAGGGAGGTGACAAGGGGGTAGTGTAAAAAAAACCATCAACTCCAAGAGTTCCTATTTCAATATTTTGCTTTGCTTTCTTAGCATTATGCTGACGCAACATATCAATGGCCAAGGTTGCTTAGTGTTTGACATTTTCGTCAACCTTGTTGCAGAGACCTATATCATGGCCAGGTATTTGTGCAAGGTGGAACTTGAATCTATAAATGCCTCCACTACATTTCGCTTTGCAAAATTTACAAAGGAGCTTGGGGTCTCCAGGAATCTTGTCACAATAAGCCCAAGCAAAGTCCTTCTCCCTCGACATTGTTGTTGTTTTGGGCTTGTGTTTAAATTGTGGATTCTGTTAAGATTTGGAGTCGTGCCCATTGCCTTCTATTTAATCTGGCTCCTATAAACAGTAAAAGACAATAAAAGATTAAAATTAAAAATTCCATATATGTACTAAGTGCTTATTGAATCATCCATGGAGACTCAAATGATGTATATGCAAGCTTGATAATTTATGTGCTGATCAATGGTAAAAACAGGTGAAGGAAAAAGTCCAGTCATGCATGGAAATCCATCCCAAAGCAAACTCTCACGTAATAGAAAGTTAGAAACAGTAAGAAGTTAGAACCTAAAACCCCTCAACATCGCTCGTCTCTGCAAACTGTAAAGTCTAGAATGCGGCGTCGATACAACTGCAAACTGCGAAGTCTAGATTCTGGAATCCAGCGTCTCTACAAAGTTTTAACAATAGTGCACAGGCCCCATAAGTATCTTCTCGAATTTATAGAAGAAAAGACCACCTGCTTTTGCATGAATCAATGTTGTTGAAGCATTTAACTTCGGACCATTCAAAATCTAACCAAACACTGAAATGTGCCAATTTGCACAAGATATCTATATGAAAAACTGTCCATGAGATGCCACCTAGCTACAGTGGTTGTTTACACAAACTATTTGAATTTTCAACCAAGGAATGTAATGTGCATTACCAATTAATGAAAATTGATATATACTACGACACGGCAGAAAAAAGCAGCAGCATACTAAGTCTATAAATATATAAATGAGGGAATCTGAGAACCTACAAATCGTTTCCTCCACACATCATTAATCATAATGTAAAAAAATATCTAACTGTTTCATACACAGAGTATAGCTTCTGGGATGTCCTACCAATTCATATATGAAGTATCGGTTCCTTAGCCCAACCACACAGAATATGTATGATTTAAGCAAGAATGACTATGTTCTTATTGCATCACATATCACATAACAGTATGGAGTCTAGACTCTAAACAGAGTAAGGATGAACAATGGTTGACTACAAACTAATGCAGCGTCTATTCAAACGGAAATGCCTAACGCAGTTTTTGCAAACAAACGCAGCGTCTGTGCAAATGGAAACGCCTCAGCGTCGTCATCTCTGCAAGGCCTGTGGCAAATGCGACGTGCAAATTGCAAATACTCTGCAAACTGTGGCGTCAAACTGCAAATGCAGTAACCCGAAACTGCAAATGCAGTAACCCGAAATTGGCGGCAACGAGCGCAGCAGACCTAAATGAAATCGAGAATCGAAATAAAACGGAAAAAACACAGGAAGTCGCAGAAATAGTAAACTCGCGAGTCAAACTCACGTTGACCACGAGTCAAAGTCGATCAACGCAAGTTTGACTCGCTGAGTTTTGAATCGGATTGTTTGTCTGTCGAGCTGTTTTTTACTCGCGAGCACTCGCGGATTCCTATTACACTGATCAGAAGTGTGACAACCCATGGTTTTGGAAGGACTCCATAAGATATTATTTGAAAGGTGAGGCTGCTATATGGTGGAAATCACTTGACAGTGAGATTCTGAATTTATGTCGTGCTGACGAAATTGAACAACTATTTTTGGACAAATGGTCTCATACTAGAAAGAAGGAAACCAAGAAACCTAAAGAGTTATTTTCTGCTGGTATCTCCTTATTACAGGTTCATGGATGTATTTAGAAGGAGAAGATCATTGTGTCTATAAATCCTAGTTGCAAGTATAATTTAATCAATGTAAATTTGGCAAAAAAATTGCAAGTTCTAACAAAACACATTGAAAACACACAAGTTGATAATGAGGATGTTCAAATTTATAAAGATTTGAAGCTTTCTATGGATAAGTATGTGTTGCATTGTGATTTTTATACTTCAAATATGGATAACATATATGTTGTTTTGGGATATCCTTTGATGGAGTCTGTGGGTACTGTCAATATTAATGTGCAGAAGAAATTCATGAAGCTCTGGTATAAAAAGAAGAAAATTACATTGCAAGATACTTCCATTAAGACCCAAGCAGAGACTATGGAGGCAGAAGCACAAAGCTCTAATGACACTGACACATCAGATGATGAGCCTTTGATGGTCAACAACCAAACACAAACATGAAACCAGGTACCAGAAAAAGCAACAAACACCACTCAGGTACCAATCGTGGAGGAATCCAAGAAAGATATTCCATCAGTTAAAGCTTCAGCATATCACCACCCACATCACCCAACGAGACAACAACCAATAAGGTAGCAAAGAACTAGTAACAAGGACAACCCCAGGACGACTAACAGAGTGGTGTGACGATCCACCCACAACACATCAACACAGAAAAGCTGCCAGGCTCAACTTCCATCGCAAGCAAGCGAGATACCAACTGGATCAAAGGTTCACCTTTCCTTTGGATGGATAGATGCACATGCATGGTACCAATGGACTACTCTTTTGAGTAGGTCTTATTATTTGTGTTCTTCTTATTTTTCGGGGACGAAACATGTTTAAGGGGGGTGGAATGTAGTATACCTAGGGGGGATATTATGGGGTACAGAGAGAGGCACCCAAGGGAAAAATGTAATAATGGGATGGGCCATAGTTAATAAATAAAGTGGTTAACCCGCATCATTTAAGGGACCACAAGTAGTTAGAAATAATGTGATAAGCCCATGGTATTAAATATATGGTATTGAGAGAACCATGGTAATGAACCATGGTATTGTATGTATGAATCCTATATAAAGGCTAGAAACTCCCCGTTGAGAGATGTCAAGAATTATTGTATTGGCAAGCATATGGCCGGTGGAGTGTTCTCCTTCCTTACGAAGTGATTGTATGGTGTTACCCTACCTCAAGGGTTTGATATTAATAAAGATCTGAAGTTTATCTATTTCTATCTTGTTATTTCTGGGTATATTTGCTATTTTCATATATTTTCAGGTCAAATCTATTACAATGTGACTCTTGAACTTCTCATGACTCTTAAGCTCCCCTATGACCTTTGGACTTCCTAGTGACTCTTCAAATTCCACATGTCCTTTGGACTTCCTAGTGACTCTTCAAATTCCACATGTCCTTTGGACTTCCACACTTATTTTTCATTTTATTATTTTTTAAATACAAAATTACATTTGACGAAAGTGTGGCAAAAGCCATGAAACAACATAGGCATATTTGCATTCACATTAGGGAAATTGTATTTCAGCGACAATGACATGCAGCTCCGTTGTGACATATTAGTGCCAAGCTCTATATTTCGCTGCTATATCTCTGACCTTTTGTGGTAGATTTGGATTGACCCTGATCTTGCCCGCCAAAGCATCTGGATATATAGTTCTGGAGCCTGATTGTACATTGTTCCACAACATGATTGGCTTCATATGTAACTTGACTGGCTCAACTACACATTGCAGAACAGAGTCTTCGATCACTTCCAAGTCATCTCGAGTGGTCACCTATCTAATGTGGTCCAAGAATTCTTCTAGTTCTTGCCTGATAATACTCCTATGTCTAACCTCCCCAAGTGCACCTATAGAAGGTATTTTGTGTACTCGCACCAAGGTTTCCAATCCGTTGTACAACCGCATATATGCTACCATAGTGTTGGTTATATGAGTGTTGAGTTGGTCATAGGTCTGCATATGCATCCTTATCTCTTCCTTATCCATCTCAGCTTCATAACTTTTGTTTTCTAACCAGCGATGCAAGTGCATTAAATGCTTGGCGCCCCATTGTTGGATTTTATCTATAGTTGGATTTCGAAATTGCAAGAATTCCTTGTCAAGATTTTAAAGATTTTAAATTTTGTGTTAGCCGTTTACAGAATTCCTTCTGGAGATTTTAAAGATTTTTGAACTTTGTGTCGGTCGTTTACGGAAATCCCTAAATATATTGATTTTCTTTCCGTCGTTTACAGAATTCCAACGTATTCATACTCTGTAATCGTATTAAATAAGTAATTTAGAAATCGTCAACAGTATCAATCAAAAGATATGTGAAGGTGCTCTCGAAGTTTCTTTGATTGGCTTATATTAAGTAACAGTGCTGTTTTCAGGAGACTGAAAACAATGTCGAGAGGTTTCGAATCGAGAACCGTAATAACAGATTTGTCTGAGAGTGTAATTCGTCGAATCAACTAAGTCGTAGAAACTAGTTCAGCGTTGAAGAACAATTGGAATTCACGCTTTGACAATGCCAGTTAAAATATGCTGCGCCAGCTCACTCTTATGTGATATGATTCGTTCAATTCTTTTCACCCACAGCAATAGGAATTGTTCAAGTCCTTTTCACCCAAAGCAAGTTCTGTACGCAAACGCGTTATGTGGCGTCGACAGCAGGGTTCGAACATGCGCGGGCGAAACCCAACAGATTTCAAGTCTGTCTCCTTAACCACTCAGACATATCGACTTCGACTCACGCATTTGTGAAAAAAAAAAAAGATCGACCACCTCATTCTCATTGCTTTTCGTATGATTGAGTTTAAGATCCAACCAACATTTCTGAATTGATTTCAAAATTTCTATACCAAAGTTTAAAGTCCGCGTAGGTTATAACGTGTTAGTGTTCAGATGAAATAAAAAAAAATCCAAAGCTTTAGTTATTCCATTTTGGCTTCGATTATCCGTTGCCTTATTATAAACATTAAAAAAAGAATAATTATGACGCTGTATTTACAGCGTATTTTTGGTAACTCAACCATAACCAAATTTGTTTTCATTCCATTTAAGTTGCTTTACAAGTGAGCTTTCACAACATAGAATTCAAAGGAGTCTAATAAGGATTGTAACTACTTTTTTTAAGCTTAACACAGGTATCTAATAAAGATGGTAATGTCTTTCTATGATTAATGTTTTTAATTTTATTTTACAATAGTGAATTTAATAAAGGTTTGCTTTCCTCGTAAATTTAATATCACTTTGTTATAGTGATTTTGAAAGTTTCAATTCCTTTGATTTTTATTATATACCCAGACCTACAGCATACTGTTTAGTCTTATAACTGTTCATAAATTGTTTATGGTGCACATGGTTGAATTATCTTCAGTTTTGACTGATGTTCAAGTGAATTACAGCTAAGCATAAGCTGTGTATAATCTTAATGGTACAAAACCACTGTGTTCAGCACATCCTGGGCATCCACGTTTACATCTCTTGTCCATTATTTTGGCTGAATATTTCTATAAACATGAAACTTTCCAATATTCCATTTTACACAGTGCACGGTGATCACCTTGTGTGATGATTCGTTCATCATATAATCAGGAGGATAGTACATAACCATCCAAACCTCAAGAAGCATTCGCACACGATCATGATATTACTCTTTTTTTCCTTGTACCCTGTAGGTGCTGAATTCTTGGTATAGCTTTTATGGCACTCGAATGGTCAGCATAGTGAACAAAGCCAAAATCACGCTTTGGCTGCCCAGGCTTTTGTTCCAACAGGACAACTTTAGTAACTTCACCATGTCTACCAAAAAGTTCTCTTAGTTGCTCTTCTGTCACATTCTCGGGCAATTTACGCACATAATCAGACTTGACCTCCTCTAAAGCAAACACAGAAATTTTAGTAGGAAAACTGAGATATTCCTAGGGGGAATCTCTTATATTGATCACATATAACACACAACAAATTTAACAATTATTCTAGTCTTGATTTTGCTTGACCGTAAGCATTTTCATGACCGATCTAGCGTGGCGTGGAGTTTTCTAAAGTCTGGTGCAGGTTTCTATCCCTGAAGAAGAGCATCCATTCTTTGCATTTGATTGCTTGACGGATAGTAGAATTGCTTATAACTTTCTGTCATCTCCTCAAGGTTTTTATCTTCGTTTGTCTCTCATAGTTCAGACACTTAACTCCCTGTTGCATTTTCGGTTTAGATCAAAATCTCACTACAGAGTCCAGATCTAGCTCTTTGAGTTGCATTGATCATTAATCACTGTCAGTTCTCTCATCCGTCCTTGAGTATTTGTGTTTGCAGCACTTAAATCCCACTTGTTTGTGATTGATAAATCATATAAGTGAAGTTCTATTAAGTACATAACTAAAGGATGTCTCTGTTATCAAGTGATTCATTGAATAATCCAAAAGAGCTTCATTGATTACTGTGGAATCTTAGAGTCTTTGCATATCTTACATTAAAGCATCTTGCAAACTAGCATCATTTCATTGCTTATCCCTTTGCATTGCACTTGCATTTTCTAGAATTACTGCTTGGTCTAATTACGTTTGGATATTTCTTGGCAAGTAGTGATTTTCTCTCTTAACAATCTCATTTGCTCTCTAAGAAACCTGTTATTCTAAGGCATTGTGAGATCTTGCTTTAACATTCTCTAAATTGTCATAGCTCATTGAGTATTCTTGCTGCTTCGCTAATTATTATCAATAAAGCTAATAAACTTGATCTTAAACATTTATCTCATATATTCGTTATAAGTTAATTCACCGGACACAGGGACATAGGACATTGTAAAATGTGAAATTTCCAAGTTGTACAAAGTAACATTATACATACAAAGACAATTGTGACAAAACAACTGCAAGGTAGTAGGTAGCTCATGAATCATCATCATCATCATCATCAAAATCATCATCACTGTGAAAACCTCTCATTACTGCAACCCCCCTCTGCATATTAACAGGGATATTTAAGATCTATACTCTTATGCATTATTCATTTTAGGATAGAATACCCTGCATAGGACAAGGAGGTCGCGAGACCATCCTCCTTGACCTCGGTACCAGTAAGATCCGCCTAGCGGGTAAAAATAGCAAAACTATACCCGTTTCTAATTGTATTATCGCAAAAGAAAGTTACGTATTAAAATTCGATCGTCTACCTCATAACTTTGATAAAATATTATTGTGTGTTCAGGAACCATTGCAAATGGTGAAGACATACGAGCGACGACGACGTGATCAGGCGGCATCACCACCCGTAATGCCACCGCCGTCGTCATCATCATCCCCAGCATCACCACCGAGACCTTCATCAACATCAACCGCCCCAGCACCAGAGTTGACTGTAATAATGAACTCCTTGGAAGCCTTATTAGCAACATTAAAAGAAACCACTAAGGCTAAGACCAAGGAGGAATCTCCTCATTTGGCTACCAGTTCAGCGGAACCGAAGAATTTTGATCCCAGAAGGTCGACAGAGGACATCGCTAGGGAGCTTCAAAAAATCAGACTCCCGGAATTCTCAGGAGGCCGAGCAGGTGAACGCGTTGAAGCGTGGTTGGAGGGAATGAACAGATGTTTTGGGTTAAAAGAATATTCGTCTTCGGCAAAGACAAAAATTGCCGTGTTTCAACTTAGGGAAAGTGCCTTGATATGGTGGGGAAATCTGGAAAAACAGTTGCACCTTACATCGGATAGTGTCCCTTGGGAACTGTTTGAGGAAAGGTTTCGCGCAAAGTATTTACCTTCGTACTTTCAGCAACAGCAGGCAAGAGCCTTCCATACGTTAGTTCAGGGAAGTAAAACGGTGGAAGAGTACAAGATAAGGTTTATGGAACTGGTAAAATACATTCATTACTTAGACTCAGATGAACGTCAGGCTGAAAGATTCATTTTTGGGTTAAACCCTCGCATCCGAGCCTTGGTAAGCATGTGGAAGCCATCATCCGTAGCCGAGGCAGTTGAATGTGGCCGCTATGCAGAAGAGCACCTGAGGATCAAAAGGGATATGGGGCCAGCCGGGCCTGTCCAAACAGGATTTCCAGGAAAGACTCCTCGGAACTTTTTCAGGGGGGGTAGCTCGAGGCCGCCGTACGGTAACAGGTTTGCCCCGAGAAATATAGGAGCGGGAGCACCCATGGCAGCAAACACTATAGCCGCGGGATCATCAAACACCAGTCCTTGGGCATCTCAAAGGACAGCTAGCGGAGGGAGGAATTCGAGAGGAACCAATGCGAGAGGACGAAGCTTGTTCTCTAGAAGCTCACGTCCTGACTCGAGGGGATCAACGCCAGTTAATTGTTGGGGATGTGGAGGACCGCACTTTCAACGGGACTGCCCCGGAGCTTCATCCAATATATTGCATAGGGCTGGGAAGGAACCAAATTCAGACAACCGTGGTACCCATAGAATTCATGCAGTGGTCGACCGTGACCAAGCAGCACATCAATCCACGGTAGTAGAATCTTCAGGTACTATCAATGGTA